>CAUZXS010002633.1:0-147262 GCA_963585895.1 Sepioteuthis lessoniana
GGCAGGAATTCTAGTTTTTTTTTCTTTTAATTCAAGAATTACAAAAATGAGTTCTTGGTATATAGTAAATTACATCTGTTGGCGAGGCTCTTGATCCACTCTGACTCCGAGAGTAGTATTATCTCCTAGGGTCATATTTTGGTTCAAATAGATATCTTTGAAAATTATTAGCGGTTTACTACTTGCCAAACTGCTGAATTACGATGTGTTTTAAAGTAAGCGACTACTGATTGCTGTATACTTCTGTATTTCATTTCAAAAGACACGTAAATACCCTCAAGGGCAGTTTTCATTTTTACAGTACATTGGTCTTTGACATAGAATTAATGGTCTCGCACACTAAAAAAATATCGATGACGCTTTTAAAATGAAGGGCAGAACATACAAAAATTACAATAATGGAGACTGTGTGTCTGTCTGTAATCAAAACTATATCACCACTGACGTCACAATTCCCACAGTTATTTAAAACATGTTCTTAATTATTATAAAATAATCGTTATTTAACTAGTATCTTATTGATCAACGAAGTCTTTTATAAAAATCTAGCTGAGTTAGATTTGCAACAAACTGGCACGCTATCAATTCATTTAAAATCCTACAATACGTGTTATCATCATCAAATCGTACTGCTAGCCCGCATCCCCCCTCTCTCTCTCCATCCGTTTGCCCGTGGTGTAATGGTTATCGTCGTAGGAAATGGACACGGTGACGCGAGTTAAAACCCTGGACGAGACTGATTGCATTTCACATAGCACTAATACCCTTGGGAAAGGTATGACTCCAATTATTCTCCCTCCAGCTATGGGTAAATAGTAGGGCAGACTGAGTTCTTCAGCCTTGGTGAGGCAACTAGTCTAGGAGAAGGAAAACTCTGAATTAAAACCTGTTAAACTCCGCTTAAAAAAATTGACCTTGTGTCATATCCTGCCCGAGTGGTGGGGTTGGTAAATAGGATCATCCATCGCTCCGGCGGGTCTTCCAAACTGCATCCTGTCTCCGTGCAGACCTGTTGTAGATAAGTTCTTGTCTGTCGACTAATACTTGCAGGTTCATATGTAGTTGTCTATAGGAGAACGTCATTTATGAGTTCTTCTTTACTTCTCCAGCAGTGTCTTGTTCGTCTTATTTGGATAGCTTTTGAGTTGAGAGGTTGATGGCCGTTCAGCTGTTGTTTCGTGGGGTGTAGCTTTCAGGATTTCTTTAATACAATGCGTAGCGTTCTTGTTCAGTTTCTGTTCAGCTCTTTCTCGATGCGCTTTGTAAGCGTCCATGAATGTTATATATCAGGAAAAGAAATAAACCTTCACATAGAATATGGTGTGGATATTTTGCATAATGGTTTTAACAAAACAACGTTTGATAAATAATTATTTGGTGTTATTGATTTTTTATAATATTGTTTTAATCTCAAATCTGTTAAAAGTAATTCTATGCATAATTTTTAGAAAGAAATCAATAACGATAAAATGAAAATAAATTAAATTTTTTTATATGCGTTCTTATATAGTTTCGTTTGAATTTGTAAAAAAAGTTGTAATCGAAGGCGACCAGAAGGCTCCCTTTTCGATAGCTACTACACCGAGGAGTAGGAGAGGGCGCTACTCCTTTCCCTGGATTTCTCCACTTTCCCCTTGATACGTACCTTATATTGCTGAGTGTAAAGCAAGAAGATATCAAGTACCATTTTTAAAGTCTTTAGTATGACGTGACTTGGGATTGAACGTAGGTCTCCCGGACCAACCAGCTCATAGAATTTGTAATTTAATATAATATTCTATAACTTTAAAACTTAAATAACTACGCACATGGAAAGCTCATACTTTTGCTAATCAGGGTAATAATCACTATTGTGATTTTTATATACTTTTTGTCCTAATTCTTCTTCTTCATCTTTACCAGATTTCATTGCGTTCGGTGTTGTCTGCGTCGGGTGCCTGGACAAGTGAGCTGAACTGGGTGTCACCAGGCGAGACTCGTCAGTGATCTACCATCTTGAAAAAGAAGCTAGTCAAGTGAGATGTGATGAGGAGTAGGCACAGTTTTGTTCCAATTAATACAGACGTCACAACGAATAATTCTTCCCACTAACGATTGGTTACATGCAACGCCAGAGAACAAATGTTCTTACCTCGTTTAACGAGGAACACGTATTTTTTATTTCTTTTTCTGAACAAAGATAACGTCTGGAAAAGATCAAATACATTGCATGGTAATTGCCAGTGCAGTCTCTCTAATCATAACTGTTACTTAGTTTGGATCAAATATTAACAGAAAGGGCTCAAATTTGGAAAGGATTGAAAATGATATTTCAGATCGTATTTCAAGAATTGGGAGGAAAAGAAAAAGAAAAAAAAAAGAATGAAAATATCGTTTCAAATGGTATTTAAAGGATTTAAAAATATGAAAATAGCGCTTCAGATCGTGTCTCAGGAGTGGAAAAAATAGAAATATCATTTCTAATGGCCTTTCAAGGAATGAAAAAAAAAAATGAAAATAGTGTTTCAGATATTATTTTAAGACTTTTTAATCATTGGTGATTTGTCATTGAAAATACAACCGATGAATGAAAAACAATCTGTCGTCAATTGCAGTACTTTGAAGTGTACTTTAAAATGCATCAGCCCTCAGTTTGCTAGATGCCGAAGCGTTAGAGTAAGTGGCTTATGTTTGATAGAAATACTGGAAATTATGTATCTATATACATATTTCAGGGGGGTGTCCTCGTGGTGTAATGGTTAAAGCGATGAACTGCGGAATCGTAGTACGCGAGTTCGTACTCCAGTCTCGCTATTACGTTCACTTTCGGGCAAATACCCTTGGGAAAGGTATGAATCCAAATATTCTCTATCTATGGGTTAAATAGAACTATTTGACATTTAAACTGAGTGCAAACAAACGATTTTTGCCAAATTGAATCGTTAGAAGTAGATCTGTTTATCATTTAACTGTGTTTAAAAAAATGACCGATGTTTAATTGAATTGTTAGGGATAAATAGCAATACCTAAAACCATTCAACTTTATCGACTTAAGCTAAAATGAATTGTTAGAAAAAGAGCTGTTTGATCCTTTAACTGTGCGTATCTAAAAAAATTGTTTACAAATCTTATATTAAAAATATGTAAAAACAGGATTTGGTTTTAAATATCCATGAATGGTTGATGTGCCTTAAAAAACCCTACTAAATCAAACATAATTTGTATTAGACACAAAATACTTCATAACAGTATGCAAACATATAATTCGCAGAATGTTCTTAATATATCGTAATAAGCATATTTAAATCTTATTTTTGGACATTCATCGATGGCGCGGAAGTAATGGGACAGTAAAAGTTCAAACATCTATACTGATTCCGATATATGCAGATTTACAAATGAATGACTACTCTGGAACTGTACGAAACAAGATAGGATGATAAGAAGTCCCTTAGAATTGTGTGTGTATATATATATATATATATATATAAATATTGGCATACACTGTATGATAAGTCTTGCATCAAAATAAGATAGACATGAAATATATTCCTCAGCTTCCACCTCTAGCACCAATCCCTTTTTCATCTCCTATCCAACATGGCCGACACCTCTTTCAAATGCGCACATCTCCTCTGCGTCATCTCTCGCTTCATCTCCTCCGTTGGTGGCTAGAAGAAAGAGTCTGCCCGTTTCCAATAAATCCTTGTTTATCTTCGGTCCGGGATACGAGGAAGCTTCGTGGTCTCCCTGGTAATGTCGTATTTCACGTCGGTCCGAACCGCCAACGTTCATTTGCCTGACAATCGTGTACCGTTCTAGAGACTGATATGAAAAGCTAGGCTCAGTATATGCTTCGACTTTTGGCATAGCTTCCCCAATATTTACTTTTCTCTTTTCCTCTTCTTTCGTTTTTCGATTTAATCTATGATTTCTAGACTTGCTTTTTTTTTTTTTAAAAATTTAAGACCCATTTTCATTCGTTGGCCTGCTCTTTCTTTCTTTCTTTCTTTCTTTCTTTCTTTCTTTCTTTCAGTGATTCTTAGTATTTATTTTCTTTCTTTCTTTCTTTGCATTTACTCTTTCTTTATGTGTTTCTTAGTATTTGTTCTTTTTTTTTTCTTTCTTTGCATTTACTTTTTCTTTCTTTCTCTTAGTATTTACTCTTTCTTTATACAAGCTAGTTATTTCGTTATCAACAAGATATTTTCTTTCTTTCTTTCTTTCTTTCTTAGAAGGTTTGTGTGTTGTAAATTTTCTTTTTCTTCACCTTGATCTTTCTCTTTTTTTTATCAAAGTTATTCTTCTTCGCATCTTTCTTTCTTTCTTAAAATTTACCTTTTCTTTCTTTTACAGTACAATGATTGGATTTTTTTTCTTTCTTTCTTTAACTATCCAGGTATTTCTTTATCTTTAATGTACTGTTAAATTGTTTCTTTCTTTCTAACGGGATTCTTCGTACATATATTTCCTCTTTTTTCTTCCTCTCTAAGATTCTTAGTCTGGTTATTAGCGTCTGCAATCTCTTGTACGATTGACTGAGATATAATATTCCCGATTTGGAACATCGAAGGCATTCTTGAAACCAAATCCTCAGAGACTGCTCGTGGTAAACTGTCTAAAGACGCATTTTGAGAGAAACGGACAATTCTTCGCCTTTCCATAAATCCTTCATCCCTATCTCGGATGACTTGCCTCTATTTATTGGCCTATTTTCGATCCAAACAGAATTATACGAATCTCTCATCTGATCTTGCTTAAACTCTTTGGAGGAACGGAGTCGTTAATAAAAGGAATATTCTTATAGGCACAGAATAAAGAAAAGTGTCGAAGACGAAGCGACTATAGATATATCTGAAGATTGTATTTATTGAATAAGTGATTTGAATTATTCACTGCTTGCTTCTACCTTACTTACAGTCATCTACTGTTATCAGACAAGAAAGGTGAACGCCCATGGTCTGTCTGTTAAACTTTGAAAATCACCAAATCAGCTTCATTATACAAACGAGAGAATAAATATATGCTCTTCTCAGATTACACTAGGTAACTTCACTTTTATTCTTGGACAGTATAGATTTTTGTTTTCTGTGTTTAATGGCATACCGGCCTTCCTTGGTTATTCAATGCCAAAAACTTCCTTTTAGAAAAATAGTAGTAATGATATTTTATCAATAGCTGTAAGATACAGGGATTTGAACCTTTATTTTGGGTAATCGAACGAAATAGTACAACTGGGGTTCGACTTTGCTCACTTAAAGGCCACAGTCAAACCATTACATCCCCTGGGTTTTACCTTAGGATAGTATATGTTATTTTTTTAATTGATTTTTTTTCTAAAAGTGGACATTCTCTTTCAACTTTGTTTATTATATTTACCTCGAGTAGGATATGACACAATGTCAATTTTTAAGCGGAGTTTAACAGGTTTGAATTCAGAGTTTTCCTTCTCCTAGACTAGTTGCCTCACCAAGGCTGAAGAATTCAGTCTGCCCTACTATTTACCCAGAGCTGGAGGGAGTATTATTGGATTCATACCTTTCCCAAGGGTATTAGTGCGATGCAATCAGTCTCGTCCAGGATTTGAACTCGTGTCGCCGTGTCCATTTTCTACGGCGATAACCATTACATCACGGAAACCTCCTTTCAACATTGTTTATATACTGCCCTGGAAACGGATGTGATTCCTCTGATCAAATTCAACCTTTTAATATATATATATATATATATATATATATATATATATATATATATATATATATATATATAGTAGGTGCTGAAGTTCTTAGCCTGACCAAAAGAAGAATGATCCACAGCCATGAAATTTACATGCTATTCCACATAAGCATTTCGTAGCTCGACTTACTTCGCACATCATTTCGCAAGTTTTGTCATCCACACTCCACCAGCGTCAATGAATAAATAAATAAATTAATTAATGAACAAACATTTTGGAAAGGTACTTCTTGTTTTTTTTTTGTTTTTTTTTTATTTGCCGGGGAACATTTCAATACCCCTTCATATTTACTGCAGTCTGGACTGATTCCAGAACAACTGACTGGCGCAATTTATCAAAAGAACATAAATCGTAGTCTTTTTTCCATGTCCCGCCATTTTCCTTGCGTTGCTCTAATGCGCAAGTGCAAGCCGTTCACTATCCATTGAGATCAGAATAACAAACACATTACGACAAACAACAAACCATGGACACAGCACTCAGTCATATCCCCTGTGATCTCTTTTGACGTGCGAATAAGTTAATAAGAGAACAAAATCAGTTCTCTTTGCATCTACGCTTAAACCTGGGGCTCTTCACCTGAGCCAAACAGTGGTCATTAGGACTGACCGCATTGGCAGCTTCTTGTCCAGAGTAGCACCATAATGGGAATAGATGATGATAGCTACCTCCCGTGTCGACTAATCAAAAACGCAGACGTTGGTCGCTAGGAGGCGCTTATTCGGATATCTCTCGGACAAAACCTGGTGTTTATGCAACCCGGGTAGTCAGCCTGTCCGCACGGTGTCACTATTGTTCCAGTCTTTGACAGTGTCTGTTAAATTGGAAAGTAATCATTCGAACAGTGCCAGTCTGTTTTGCTCAAGAAATAACAAGTGTTATGCTGATATTGAGAAGATAAAGTCCGCGTCTATGCAGATTGACAATGATTTATCTATCCAAGTCTTCTTTTTCTTCTTCTTCAAATCTTTTCCAACATTTTCTTCCTTATTCTTCAGGAATTCTTTCTCATTATTTTTTTTCTATATTTCCTATTGTTTTTCTTTTTTTTTTTCAGAACCGTTTTTCTTTCTTTTTCAGATCTATTTACATGCTTAATTTTTTGCCTTTTTATCTTCTTTTTGTATTTCTTGTTACCTTCGTTTTCATTTCTTCTTCTTCTTCGGTCCTTTCTACTACTTCTTCTTCTTCTTCTTCTTCTTCTTCTTCTTCAGTCCTTTCTTCTTCTTCTTCTTCTTCTGTCCTTTCTTCTTCTTCTTCTTCTTCTTCTTCTTCTTCTTCTTCGGTCCTTTCTACTTCTTCTTCTTCTTCAGTCCTTTCTTCTTCTTCTTCTTCTTCTTCTTCTTCTTCTTCTTCTTCTTCTGTCCTTTCTTCTTCTTCTTCTTCGCTCCTTTCTACTTCTTCTTCTTCTTCTTCTTCTTCTTCTTCAGTCCTTTCTTCTTCTTCTTCTTCTTCTTCTTTGGTCCTTTCTTCTTCTTCTTCTTTGGTCCTTTCTTCTTCTTCTTCTTCTTTGGTCCTTTCTTCTTCTTCTTCTTCTTCTTCGGTCCTTTCTACTTCTTCTTCTTCTTCTTCTTCTTCTTCTTCTTCTTCTTCTTCTTCTTCTTCTTCAGTCCTTTCTTCTTCTTCTTCTTCTTCTTCTTCTTCTTCTTCTTCTTCTTCTTCTTCAGTCCTTTCTTCTTCTTCTTCTTCTTCTTCTTCTTCTTCTTCTTCTTCTTCTTCTTCTTCTTCTTCTTCTTCTTCAGTCCTTTCTTCTTCTTCTTCTTCTTCTTCAGTCCTTTCTTCTTCTTCTTCTTCTTCTTCTTCTTCTTCTTTATTTTTTCAAGAGTATCAGTCTGAAGGGGAACATAATAGCGTGACAGAAGTTCGAACCCACTTGTGTTTATATTGCTTTACTCGGGTGAATTAAATGTTTTGCAATAATTATCACGAGACTGAATCACTTCAAGCTGTGGAATGTAACCGCTAAGTTCGGTTGTATGGTGAAAATTAGGGCATTGACACGTTGTGATTTGAAAGCCGCACAGATGAACGGACAACGTTGTCTAATTCAGATGCTTATGCTTTAAGAGTTCGAAAAGGACCACAATGTCACTGAAACAATCGAAGATATTTGTTGTAGAAAAGGTGAAGTTGCAGTTAATCACAGTGAAGTAACCAGATGGTTCAAGAGATTTCGCTCGGTGGCAAAAACCTCGACTGCCAGAAAAGGTCAGGTAGGCCTAAAACACTGGATTCCGATGCCGTGTGCTCCAAGCCATAGAGATAACTCCATCGAGTAACACTCAGAGAGTATCAGGCAAAAGAACTGACGAACTACAGTCCTGTGTCGTTGGTCACCTTCATGACCTTGACAAAAACATCAAGAGCTGCTAAATTGTACCACATGTTACTAAAATATTGCAAAACTTTTGACTCGGCTAAGTAAAATGGATTTAGTGAGACTTGCTTTTTTTGAGAATATTTTAAAAAAAAGTATACTATAAAATAAAGAAAAAAATACGTATATGTTTTGTTTATTGAATTCCTTTGGAAAGTGCAAAAGAGCAGTAAGAAAATAAAATCAAACCTTGAATACTGTGTGTGTCAATAAAAGGAAATGACATCGGTAGGCTTTGGCATTTAAAAAAAAAGTCTTCTGTCAGTTTTTGATGGAATGAGATTGACGCAAACAGAAAGGAACATCAAAAACGTAAATGAAAATAACGCGAAATGTCAATATTTGTTTTATTTTTTTTATTCTATCATTATAAGTACTAAAACATACTTTTAGAAAATCCATATTGAACTATTGCTAAATTTTTCATAGAAAAAAAGACGTAAAATGTACTGATATTTTTTTTAGAAAATGTAATTTTTATTGTTTTATGATCACTTCATAATGTTCACGTAATTATGATATTTCTTGGATACCTCACGCAGTAGAACGTTTAATAAGCTTTATTAGCAAACCATTGTTAATGAGTTCGATTTGTACTGGGTGTCCCATTTTTCTTGCTTGTACCATTACAAAGCCAAGTTTGGTAAATAACTTGAGCACTCCTTGTGGTATAACGATTAGCAAACCATTGTTTAGGAGTTCGATGCTCAATGGGGGTTCCATTCTTTCGGCCTTGTGCCATAGGTAAGCTAAGCTTAGTAAATAACTATAATAATTTAACGCCAAGAAACTGCACCAACTGCACCCACCTACAAAGCAGTAACCCTCCATCAAAAAAGTGTCCTAGATATGACACAAAACGGTATCTTGTGACAAGTGTGACGGCAAATTCTTTAAAATCCCAAAACGGGACTTTATTTTTGCACGTGTGAAGACGGGGCAGGTTGGCACTTGATCCCTTGTAGAATAAGTCCTCGTTCAGAGTTTTTTTCTCAGGCATATAAGAACTGGCATATTATGTGGGTGATCAATTTATGGCCAGACTGACCGCCGCTGGCAAGGGGTTCCAAATTTCACACTATACACACACCCACCAAGGCCGCTAGACTTCCTCCCCTAGAACAATGGAAGATATGGACCTCTAGGTTTAGTCGTAATAATATTAATTAGAGTAGTCGGCAATTCCGGTTTTCCGTATAAGAATTTAAAGGAATTAATAGGACAATTTTAAGCAAGATAACATAAGGCGAATAGAAGCTGGAAAAGAAATGTGACATAACAAATTCGTAGCAGACACGGCAAATAACAACTTAGACCACGTGGGAACATTAAAATATATCAATCTTTTACTATGCATAGATATACACCTTCAACGTGTCAAATATATCATGAATGAACAGTCCATGAACATAAATGTCTTTCTTCTTTTCTTTTCTTTCGTTTTCATTCAAATTGAGAGAGAGAGAGAGAGTATATAAAATTGGGTATTAGGAGAAATGGTCCCAAAGTTTACTTATCTTTCTTCTTTGATGGAGTTCCTGTGGAGAATATTTCCTCTTTTACGGGCTAATAGACTTTATGCTATTTTTAATACTGGCTTGAAGAACTTGGTTCCTTCGTGTCCGAGATATTTTTTTGTCTTCTACCCAGAGTATTGGCTTCGGTTCTGTCTGCCACGAACCCTGTCCAACAACTAACTTTCTTACTTTTCTATTTCTGCTGACGGAGTCTCCACTTCCGTTTTAGGGTCCCAGCCAATCGTTTGGCTTCTACCTTATTCCTTCCCGTGTCAGGCGACCCGAGTGAGGTCACCAAGTATAAACATCTGGTCTCCACCGTGACCCACATTCTTTCTTAACGGTCATTCTCTGATGGCTTGCTACTGTTAATTCAAACACGAGGATAGTAGTCATCTTATTTTTATCGTCTCAGTGGGAGACCACGTGACACAAGGCTTAAGTTCTGGGGCTTTTAGGAATGTGTAATCATCAGACTAGTGCTAGGTTTATTTATTACCTGAAGTGGTAATAGCTCTCAAGGTCCTATATATGGGTCTGGTCTGTTTGAGCTGAAGTTCTTACCGACTTAAATGATTTTGATGATACAATTTTGCACCGTATATGATTGGATAACATAATTGTTGAACTGTCGTCGACAGAAAATAACTTAACAAGGGTTAATATGTCATAAAACCAACCAACAAACAAACTAATTTAGAATCAGATAATACGCATTTGTGCTGCTAATCAGAATTACGTATACTGAAGCAGTATGAAAAACGACCGGGTTATCGGGTTTGGTTTGGTTTCTTTGTTTAATGGCATATCAACTTTTGTAGGTTATTTAATGCCAAATCCATCCTTCTAGAAGAACAGGTTATTTAATGCCAAATCCATCCTTCTAGAAGAACAGTAGTGGTACTATTTAACGTATAGCTGGGAGTAAAAGGGAATTCATATCTTTCACAAGGGTATTTGTCAGAAAGTGAACGTTAGAGCGACTGGAGTTTGGACTTGTTTCTACGATTCTGCAGTTCACCGCTTTAACCATTACCCCAGAGGTTATCTGAATTTCCACAACGTTATTGCCTATAGAAGGCCTTGGTCTGTTAGTTAAGGAGGTACCCGTGGTGTAATGGTTATCGTCGCATGATATGGACACGGCGACACGAGTTCAAATCCTGGACGAGACTGATTGCATTTCACATATCACTAATACCCTTGGGAAAGGTATGAATCCAATTATTCTCCCTCCAGCTATGGGTAAATAGTAGGGCAGACTGTGTTCTTCAGCCTTGGTGAGGCAACTAGTCTAGGAGAAGGAAAACTCTGAATTCAAACCTGCTAAACTCCGCTTAAAAATTGACCTTTTGTCATATCCTGCCCGAGCGGAGGGGTTGGTAAATATGGTTAGTTAAGGAGTGGTTTCCGTAGTGTAGTGTCTAACGTGCTGGACTGTGATATCGAAGTAAAGGAGTTCGAACTCTAGTCGCATTAGTATGTTTATTTTTGGACTATTACTCTTGAGAAAGGTACGAATTTATATTAAATGATTTAACATAGTACAACAGAATGGATGCTCGAATAATAACGTAGACAGCAGTTATTTAATAGTGCTAAATACTGATGTATCTGAAAAAAAATCATCGCCAGCCACTTGATGTACATTGCTGCATAAAAATCAAATTAACAGACAATATATTTGTATTTTTCTATGCACACACACACACACACACACACACACACACACACACACGTATATACATTTTTTATAGAGGAATTATAAATAAAATTACCATGATTAGAAAATCTGAGAAGCACTGCCTGTGACATACGGAAACACTGGACAGCTGTTTCGACCTTATTAGGTTTCATGAGCTGTATATACTGTGATCTCCCCAACTGATGAGAGCTTATAAGGTCGAAACATCTGTCCAGTATTTCCGTACGTCACACAGTGCTTGTCGCATTTTCTTAACATGGTAATTCAGTTTATAATATATAATTCCTCTATGAAAAAATGTATATCTATTTCCTTCCCCATGAGGTTATGATCTAACGAATGTGTTGGGAAAACATGGCCCTTGAGGTGTAACTTAGATTATCAAAGCTAAGGAGGGCTGTCTCTATTCAATACTTAGATGGGTGACCTCTTTGTAACTGCTGGTACACTAGGTAAACTAGAGTCGAAGAGTGTACGATATAAGATGATATGAACATGTTATATGGAGGCGTGTTTACCGTAACGGTTCGGAAGTGAAATCAGCGACCTGGGTTCAGATCTTGGATGAGGTTGTTTGTACTTTATATCGCATTAATGCCCTTAGGCAAGGCACAAATACATCTATTCACGTCCAAGTTATGAGTAAATAGTTGGGTAGACTGAGCTATTTCACCTTGTTTGGTCAACTAATCTAGGAGAATGAAACCTTTCTTCTGCTTTTCATGTAATACAGAAGATTCTTAAGAAAAAAGAAATAAAACCACGTTGATTTTGCGAATTACAGTATTGTCCAGGTACGTTCTCATTCCTGGCCGTATCGATCCACGTGAAGATTAGGGCTTTGGCATTTAACAAGCGTACGATTTGGTTAGCACCTTTAACCCGACATTAGTGGCCCTTTTGAAAATGACAAATCTATTATGACACGGATGAATGACAAATCAAGACGAAGTAAAATATTCTGGAGTAGCCCATTCTTGGGCCATGTGGCTGGTGACTGACTGCCTGAACCCTGGGGGTCAAAATGTTGGGATAGAAAAGAAGAATCGGAAAGCGATACTGTTAGTAATTTTAGTATACAAATCTGGCAGTTAATTAATGCAGTTGTGCCACGAGATTGACACATCAGTTTTAAACACACAACACTGGAGTAAATAGACTAAGTTGTTGGCTTCTAAAGTCAGCGACCTCTAGTGGCAAAATATTTTGATAATTTAATACAAATCCCATGCTTCACATCAGTTCCAGTTTTGACAGTCGCACGTCAAGAATTGCGAATAACAAGACAAGTTCAATTATATATAGATATATAAATCAGATGAAATTGACATGAAGCGAAATATTAGCTTTTCAAAGTTGAAAGACAATATCAACCAATTTATCTTGAATATATATATATATATATATATATAGTAAGTAAAGTTGGAGACCGTTGTCGAGGACGACCCGGAAGATCTTTTTTCAATAGCTACAACACCGAGGTGTAGGGAAGGGCGCTACTCCTTTCCCTAGATTGCTCCACTTTACCCTTGATCTTTACCTTATAGTACTAAGTGTTAAGCAAGGATATATCAGGTACCATTTTTCGAATCTTTGGTATGACTGGACCTAAGACTGAATCCCGGTCTCCTGGGCCACTGGTGAACACTCTACCCTATAGGCCGGTTTATATATATATATATATATATATATATATATACTATCTCACTTGAAGAACGAAAGCGTAAAAACTTTGAGCCTTGTATTATATTTGAAGTATGTGATATTGCTCTGCATTTTCGTATTAATATATTAGAAATTAAAAAAAAAAATTATTGGGTTAAATTTTCATACTGATTGTGTGTATATATATATATATATATATGGAAAAAAGTGAAAAAGTGGATTGCCTAAAGCACTGACAAGGGATTATGCAATGATATTTCGTTTACTTTTCCACATATTTTTCTCATCTTGTCAGATTTACCAGAATCTTCCATTTCTCTCTCTCTCTCTCTCTCTCTCTATATATATATATATATATATTTAAATGGAGAGGTCCGCTCATGAATTTGAATGTGATACTCCAGTTTTTCATTATCATCATCATCATGTCACGCTATCAGCACGGATATCCCTGACCATATGTCGTCACCCCTCCCTATCGTCCATTGCTTTCAGCAGGTCCTCAAGGGCTACATCTCGTATCGGCACAGAGCTGCTGTATGTAGGTTCAAGCTGGTCGTCCTGCCTTTGCTCGTCCATGTGAAGGGGTCCACAAGAGTACGTTACTTATGAGCTCGTCTCTACTTCTTCAGTAGTTTCCTACATGTCTGGTTCGTCTAATTTTGATAGTTTTCGTGATGGGTGGTCGGTAGATTTACAACTGCTACTTTGTGGGGTGTTGTCTCCAGGATTTCTTCAAAATTGCTCGCAGCATTCTTGTGTACTTCCCGTTAAGTTTTTCTCCATACGTTTAGTTAGCCTCCATGTAGCGCATCCATATAGCAATATGGACACGACCGCTGCTTAGAAGAAACTGCACTTCATTTTATCGGTCAGGTCTGACTTCCATATGACTGATAGCCTATTGAAAGCTGTCCATGCCTTTGCTAGTCGCGTGTCGATGTCTGTGTCGGTTGATGAGACACTGCTTCCTAGGTAGGTAAACTTGTCAACTAGTTTCAGTGAACTACCGTTTAGTGTGGAGATATCACCTGTTAAGTTTTTACTGCATAAAAATTATACTCAACGCGTGTTTCCAACTTTATGGTCATCTTCAGGAGACTAATAATAATTATGGCAGTCATATTTTTTCAATTTTTTTTTTATAGTGAAGACTGTTTAAATAGGGTTGTGATTGTTTTCAATTCAATGATTTGTGCCTGTGAATATTCTGTTGCAGTTAATTGTTCATTAAACCTTTGAACTCGGGAAATGTTATATATATATAATTCAGAGGAAATTTAAAGCTATATATATATATATATATATATATATATATATATATATATATATATTACTCCATGTATATACTCCATTTTATAAAAAAGCAGAAAATATTTAACCATATGACATTGTCGATCAGTGTTCCTACTTCTTTGCTAGGATCGTTTCTATGTTGCAATATAGAACTATATAACAAAGCCACATTTTCAGCTGGAATTCCCTAAATGAGACCCACCCGCAAAAAAGAGCAAAAAAAACAAAGTCAATAGAGCACTGAATTCGGAGGAATGACGATACGTCCCCGAAACAATGCTTGACCCTAGAGTCCTCATCTTATGAAGGATTTGTTGGCGGTAAAGCTTTTGTTTTGGGGAGAAAAATGTATGTTTTTTATATATATATATATATATATATATATATATATATATATATATGTGTGTGTGTGTGCGTGTGTGAGAGAGAGAGATAAAGAGAGAGAGAGAGAGAGAGAGAGTGGGAGAATATTTGTCTAATTGATATTGTCCTTTTTTTTCGATAATCTTCCTTGACATTTTTATCGATTTTAGCCAAAGTTCATGGGTACTGTTTATACAAAACATCCTGTACATTTTCTTATTTACTTATCTGTTCATTGAAGCGTTAATTTCACTCGGCCTTTCTTTGAATCTGAATCACAAGCGAATTGGCTTTGTTACCACATTTGATATTCATGACAAAGTAAAAGTATCGATTCCGAAATCAGATTCTGATAGAGACAATACGTACTAACCTTTCAAAAGATTAAGGAAACGTAACATCTTTAGGAGCCACATAATCTATATATCAATCTAGCCCAGTTGGTTGGGGGTGTAGAATACACCGACTGCATCTGTGTAGATCCCCCCTACAAGATATGACATTAACAATCTGATGGTGAGACTCCAGTATTGCTGGAGCTCTAGGGAATGTGGAGTACTTCTTCATTACCATCGTACCCACATTCACTCTGACCCTGAGTGGAAGCACAGATGACATGCTAAATCGAATTGTTAGTAATAGAATGTTTGATTATTTAACTGTCTGTAAACAAATGATTGATGTTTAATTGAATTGTTAGTGACACATTACAATACATATAACCATTTAACTGTGTGTAAAAGAACTTGTAATGTTCAATCGATTAATCAGTGTTAAATAGCAATATTTGTAACCAATTCACTGTCTGCAAACGAATGATTAATATTAAATAGTGTTAGATAAAAATAATTGAAATTTTAACTGCGTAGAAAAATAGTAATACCAGTGTTCAAACAAATTTGTTCCGAATAATTTTAAAATAAAATTACCTATAAAATATTCCCTTATAAACCATATGTATATCATTTAAATATTTGCAGATTAATGACTGATGTTAAATTATTACTGTTATATTTCAATACTTGAAACCATTTAACTGTGTGCAAACAAATTATTAATAGTAAATAGAATTATTCGTATTAGATAAAAATACTTGAAAGCATTTAACTATATGCCAAAAAAGCGCTCATTTTCATTTTAAAATGTTATTTACAAAAAATATATATTTAATACATATGCATAACGAGGATTTGGCATTAAGTGACCAACAATTGCTGATATGCCATAGAACAAAACCTAACTGAACCATATCTATCTATCTATCTATCTATCTATCTATCTATCTATCTATCTCTATTCCAGTCTGTTCGTATCTATCAAAAACGTCAGACTGGCAAGTTCCCAGTCTTACAAATAAGGGAAAAACTTTCTCTTTGATTTTTTATAAGTGATAAAGAAACTTGAAAAATGATGTGCCAAATGTGTTGCACGACAAGATGAGTACGTATGTTGAGTTCTTAACTCCATGAAACTGTCCATTAGTATGATTGGTAACTTTTATAGAACACTCTTGTGTATATACGATTATATAAGCCAACAAATTGAAACGTAGATTATTGACACAACATTTACTTTGCCACAACTAAGTTAACAAAGTCAGTATATAGGTCATCTTGCGTTGTGTGATGGTTCACTAGCAAGATTAGCACACCATTTAGGGGAGTAAAATTCTCACTGAGTGGTCTTTATTTGCGACCAAAACTAAGCTAAGCTTTGGAAATAATTAACAGAACGGTCACTTTTTGTGTTCCATCTTTGTGATTAATATTTACTTGTGAATTAAGTGCATTGATAGAGTTGCAGATAATATTAAAAAATAATCTCGTGTACAAGCGATATGATATATTTTTAATCACCAGGTCTTGGAATTATTGATTTATGAACATATATATATATATATATATATATATATATATATATATATATATATATATATAAAGAGATCTATCTATCTTTTTTCTCTCTCTATCTTTTCTCTATCAATCAGTTTTTTCTCTCTCTCACTCTATGTATTTCTCTCTCTCTCTCTCTCTCTCTCTCAATCTAACTTTTCTCTCTCTCCCCATCTATCAATCTGTCTTTTCTCTCTCTCTCTATCAATCTATCTCTTTTTCTCTCTCTCTCCATCTATCAATCTTTCTTTTCTTTCTCTCTCTCTCTATCAATCTATCTTTTCTCTCTCTTTCCTTCTCAATCTATCCTTTCTCTCTCTCCCCCTCTCTCTGTATCTATCAATCTATCTTTTCTCTTTCTCTATCTATCAATCTATCTTTTCTCTCTCTCTCTTTCTATCAATCTATCTTTTCTCTCTCTCTCTCTCTCTCTATATATATATATATATATATATATATATATAGGTAATATTTGGTCAGGTTAAAAAGTTTGGAGTAATTCCCTCAGGACAAGAAAATCATTCAAGAGTTGAAAATTTATAATCATGAATTAACCGGTCTTTGGTTTTTTTTCTTAAAGATATATATATATATATATATATATATATATATATATATATAAAGGTGGACGTAATTAGCAAATATGTTCGCTAAGTCAAATTTAATTTAGAAGCAGGGAAAAGTTATCGAAAACAAAAATCAATGTTACCAAATTAACAATCAAATTGAATTTAGAAAAAATATTCCAAAGAAAATAAAAATACTTTCTTACAGAGAAAGAAAAGTATTTGCTGATTATCTCATATACCTATTGAAACTTATACATTTATTGAACTTTATATACTTATTTTATATACTTATCACTTGAAGAATGTTTGGTATGAGATATAAGTTGAGGGCGACTCGAAAGCTCCTTTTTCAATAGCTACTACAACAAGGTGTTGGAGAGGGTGCTACTCCTTTCACTGAATTGCTCTACTTTACCCTTTAAACGTACCTTATAATGCTGAGTGTTAAGCAAGGAAGTATCAAGTACCATTTTTTAGTCTTCAGTTTGACTCTACCTGAGATTGAACCACAGTCTCCAATGCCATTGGCGAACACTCTACCATAATAATAAGTATTTTACGCTACTGCTCTCCTTGGCATTTGAGCAGAAGTGCCAAATTTTGAGGGTTCGTGCCAAATAAGACCTCCCTAATGTAATTTGTATTATTTTTTAGAATTTACACACACACACACACACATATTAGAGCCCGTGAACCGATAAGCATACCTATACACCCTATCATAGTATTGACAGAGTTTTTCTATGCAGACGCCGAGACAAACGTCCATCCATTGCCAGAATTTTGGCATTTTCTATCTTCACTATGAAGGTATCTGTGTTCTTGTATGCATACTATGTCTATGTTATAATCAGTCGCAGATGTTGTCAGCTCCGGTAGTTGGCCTATTCTATTGAATGTTCTAACGTTAAATGTTGTTATTTGTATTATGCTTTTACATTTAAGTAATTTTTGTTTTTGTTTGAGTTCTGTAACTGATTTTTCGAACACTGGGTCCAGAGCTCCCACCTCAGCAAAAGGGTCACCTTTTTTACCTGCGCGAAGAGTGATGCAGTTTGAGTAACGGTCATGTGGACCTCTTCACACCAACGTGCAAGGGTTGGACGACCAGCTAGAACCTATATACAAAAGTTCTGTTCTGATACAGGATGTAGCCTGGAAAACCGCCCGGGAGCAATAGAGGATGGAGAAAAGTGGCCAAAGAGGATAAGGGAAATCTTTGCAAGCGGCATGACATTATATATATATATATATATATATATATATTGATAATGAAAATTTACTGTAAAAATGGTTTTAAATCAGTAAAATATATCGATCTATGAACAAAAATACAGTGATATCACTGATGCGCTCGTAGTGTAATATTTATCGTCTTAAGAAATGAACACAGCAATCCGGTTTCAAACCCTGGTCGAGGCTGTTTGCATTTCACACCAACCTTTTTCCTTTGCGAAAGGTATGAATTCAGCTTATTTTCATTCAGCTATTGATAAATTATAAGGCAGACTGGACACTTTAATCTTGATATGGCAACCGCTCTCGGAGAAGGAAATCTCTGAATTCAAACCTGTTAAGTTCTGCCTTGTGGTACATCGTGCTCATGGAGGAGAGGTTTAGTAAATACAAATATAAAATTTCCAACCATAGAATACGATAACACAACAGAGAGTGACCACCCTGAGTTTTGTGTAGCTGATTTTTTGGTGGGCTTGTATCTTGTGTGAAAATTATGACACAATACGTATTGCTATGAGTTCATCTAAATATGGACCACGTGAAACTTAGAGACACGGCAAATTTAAAACAGTTTTCCTTTATTTAATAGTTGGACACACACACACACACATATATATATATATATATATATAATGCTCCAGGTTTACTTGGTCTATTACTAGACCCTATCTTCTTCCAGAACTAATAATTGTGGAGGTGCCCGTGGTGTAATTGTTATCGTCGTAGAAAATGAACTCGGCGACACGAGTTCAAATCCTGGACGAGACTGATTGCATTTCACATAGCACTAATACCCTTGGGAAAGGTATGAATCCAATTATTCTCCCTCCAACTATGGGTAAATAGTAGGACAGACTAGGTTCTCCAGCCTTGGTGAGGCAACTAGTCTAGGAGAATGAAAACTCTGAATTAAAACCTGTTAAACTCCGCTTAAAAATTGACCTTGTGTCATATCCTGCCCGAGCGGAGGGGTTGGTAAATAGGATAATTGTGCTAATACCTAAAGCTCTGAGGAATGGGGTGTTCGTCGATCCTTTAATAAAGAAATTCCATCTTTCGAGATGAACACAGGTCTTTTATCAGTATACGCAGATTAGATTTCCTTATTGAAAAAAAAAACCTCCTTTTAATTAACTTATACTTGTCAATTGTGAACTTTAATATATAATGAATAATTTTTCATTACTTACATAATTATTCCTTCTCAATATTCTGAGTAATTATAGAGTGAAAATTTCAGAACCAACCGTATCCAAATATCAGTATAGTGCTTCATTGATTAAATGGGGTTCTTTCGCATGTTTATTTTCATATCTTACCACTAAAAAAATTATGGAATATATATTTATATAAACACAGATTCCAATGCATAATTATAGATACTGATGCTAGAAAAAACTATCAAATCAGCGTATTAATTTAGCAGTAAATAAACTAATAAATGCCTAGTCACAAAATATGTTTTGTTTAATTGCTGAACACTCTGGACTTTTTTAATATCTCTTGAACAAACTAAATTAAATCATTCAAATTAATGGTATACTTCTTTTTACAAGCAAGGCAGAAAAACATCATGGAATATGCTAATATCGATGTAAAAATTATAAGTTAAATATTATTAATTAATGTCGATGTAAATATTATTTGTTAAATATTCTGCATCTTATCTGTAATTAGCTTATTCATTGCTAAAAAGACAAAAGAACAAAAAACAAAACAAAACAAACAAACAAAGAAACAAAACAAAGAGGACATCCTTTGAGTGTGCTAAATTTAATAGTTGTCATGGGTAACATATGTTGCCTAAAATAAGAAAGAAAATTAAGAATTTGGGATAAAATGACACCTCATTCTCATAAATTCGTCTTCATCTGTACCTGTTCGAATCACCGCACCTCATAACACAAAATCTCAGTACATTTTGTACGTCTCTGTTTTACTCATAACACAAAATCTCAGTACATTTTGTACGTCTCTGTTTTATCCGATAAAAAATGCTATGAATATTTTGGTCATTCCTTTCATTCTTTCTTTCGTCGTAAAGGTTTACGTTTAAACAAGAGTCGTGGAGTTTGTCAGAAAATTACCAAACAGGACAGGGTAATGAGAGGGATGCCGAAAAAGACTTCAGTCTATTTTCAACAATCATTTCTCCTCTGTCAGAGAGAGAGAGAGAGAGAGATTGCCCGACTGTTAAGTTCAAACATACTATGGTGATTTCCTTTTTGCAATGTCTGATTTTTACTTCCAAATTTAGGAACAGATTTTCAAGTGATTATTACTTCTAGATGTTGTTCATTGCCTTTTGCCGCTGTCATCTTGGCTTGTGTGTAAACGTATTGGTCTGTTGATTGTTACCACAATTCAATTTTCCTTTTGGCTCGAACAATTTTTGCCCTGTCTCTGAAGCTTTGAATATGCCGACTACATCATATTCAGAGGGACAAGACCTGCTCCGTAAGAAGAGAGGTTCCGGGTATTACTGTTTGCTTCATCTGGTGGCGAGGCCTCAGTTTTTGAGCAATGCAGCGTATGATGTATCACTTTGTTTCCATTACTCCCAGGTACACTCAGTCCAGAGGGGTAGTACTTGTTAGGGTTAAATGCAGACGTCAAATGAATCTGTAAGGAAATTGTTTGGTTTTTTGTTCGGGTTTTAAGGAATATACACCTTTGTCGGTTATTTAATGCCAAATCCATTTTTATACAAATAATCAGTTCTATTTCAAACAATTCAGTTTTGAATGAGTTCATAGTTTAATTGTCAAAAACATTTCTATTTCAAGCTATTCAGTTTAGTCAAACAGTTCTAATTCAACCAATTCAGTTTAGAGTAAGTATAGATTTTGTTCACACACAGTTAAATGTCAAAGCAGTTCTATAATAAGCAATTCAGTTTTGCGTAAGTACGGTTTCAATGTAAAAACAGTTCCATTTCAAACAATTCAGTTTAGCATACAAAAGCAGTTCCATTTCAAAATTCAGTTTAGCATAAGTACGCAGTTTAAATGTAAGTACACAGTTTAAATGTCAAAAACATTTCTATTTCAAGCTATTCAATTTAGTCAAACAGTTCTAATTCAAACAATTCATTTTAGCATAAGTGTGCATTTTAGTTCTATTCAACCCATAGATAGGGCCCTAGCAGATGCTACCACTCCGAGACAGAGTGGATCTGGGAGCGATGGTTAATGAAGGAGTGCCCCGTATTCCCCAAAGCTCCAGCATCACTGGAATCACACTATCAGATTGTTTAGTGTCAGAATAGAACACTCGTTGGGAGTGGTTTTACCCCTCTTCAGAGGTGCAGTCGGTGTATTCTACAACCCCAACCGACTGGGCAAGGAAAATTATTGTCATTGGATAGGAATACTATAAACTAAATAACTGGAATATTATTATTAAGTACGAAGTTACTTGAGATCAAATAATTGTTTTTTTTGTGTTAATGCCATATAAACTTTTGCGGGTTACTGAATGTCAAATATATTCTTATGGAAAAACAGTAGTGGTACTATTTAAACCATGGCTGGTGGGGAGTAGGAGGTTTTTGACAAAAAATGAACGTAATAGCGCGACTGGAGTTCGAATTTTTTTACTAAGATGTCGGAGTCTTGCACGCTAGCCACTACGCTACGAGGATTCTTCACATATTAGTGTGTATAAATTATAAGTAGTAGATAAGAAAACCTGAAATCGTATAAATGTGAGCAAATTATTTGCGTTAAAAGGGAATACTTGAAACTTTATAACTGTGGAAGTTATTTGTATTAGATAGGAATACTTGATACAAGAGCCATAAAAATGATTGCAATGGAAACGCTGTGAATGAAAATAGGTAGGCTTATGAACATTTCAATGATCGTCCACCAAAACAAGTCATCAATCATATTGACAAGGATGCGGAAAAGTTAAATTCAGTTGTCCATAATGACATTTTTATATAGATAACAGTATTTGATCAGTACTTTTAATGTAACACAGAATTGTGCTAATGCAACATCCACAAAAGATAATCATTATTTGGGAAACCTTTCGGAAACGTTATTTCTGAAGGATGTAACAAAATAACAGAGACAAACAGTTCGAAATAAGAAACATTTCTTTATCATCAGATTATCCTGAGTACGTTAAACTGACAGTCATGATTTAAATATTTAATTTAATGTTGGTTGGGTTCTTAGTGTTTTATGACATACCAACCCTTGAGGGTTATTCATTGTCTATTGCCATATATAAGTCATTTTTAATATAATTGTTCGTTAGCAACAATTTTAAACGGATCTTTATGACCCATTTGTTTGTTTACACTAAAATGCTTTCAAGTATTGCAATCTAACACTAATATTTCTGTTTATCTAGTATTCCTATGTAATATAAATAATTTTCACGCTGCTGTATCTTTTCAGATAATTAATAAACCTCAGTAAATGATTGAACTGTTTTTTTATTCATTGACGGGACCCGAACAGGTACCACCAATACGGGTTAGAAAAGATGAAAACAGTTCGGATATTCAGATATAAAATTATCAAACTACATCAAAAAAATTTAGACAAATTTGTGTATGTGTGTGTGTATATATATATATATATATATATATATAGGTGTGTTTGAGTGTATAATTTGGGGAATTGGATGATAACATCAAAACTCCCTGATCCTACCAAATAATTTTCACGTTCTCCATCGAAGTACCTCTTCATACTACTTTCCGCCAAGTTAGATTTGACATGGATATCCTTTTACAGTAGGGGACTACGAAAGAGTCAGAACTCATACGTTGCCATTAAAAAAATCTTTCACTTTGACATACTCGATTTTAAGGCGCTTCAAACGCCAAGTCTCAAACTCAGTCTGCCAAGAAGTTACTACCCGGTGAGGTGGGGGGGTCTTCCAGGAACCAAGTTAATATTCTTTTCTCACCCGCCCAGCAGGATTGGTCCGCCAAAAAAAGTAGCCCATTTGGACGTATCTATTCCAGTTCCCTATAGATAATACTCGTGGATGGAAACGGCACAATTCATTATATATGTACATACATATATTTGCGAGTGTGTGTGTGTGTGCGTGTCTGTGTGTGTTTGTGCTTGCATGTGTTTGTGTATGTTTGTTTTATGCGTGTGTGTGAGTGTGGGTGCTTTTGAGGTAAGAGGAAACTTGTGTGTGTGTGAGAGTATTCCAATGTCGTATGCTGTATTGTACGGTTTTATATCGGACGAGGCACGGCTTACTGAATAAGTAATAAACAATATCGAGGAAATATATCTTCAAATATCATCATCATCAAGACATTTTGACAGTACGGATTACCTTGACTCTATATATATCTCTCTCACCATCCATCGCAATACATCACCCCACTTGGTAAGTCCTCTAGAGAGCATCCAGGTTCCGCACTGTGCTGATGAATGAAAGATTTTACTGGTCGATCAGTACTGGCGTGTCTGTACGTTGGAGTCCATCTGAGAACTTCGCTTACGAGAACTTCCTTACTTCTCAAGTGGTGCCTCTTATAGCTTGCTCGTCTTTTTCGAATGTTTCGAGAGATGGGAGACAAGTGGCCATAAAGCTGCTGCTTTCGCGTGCTGCTTCAAGGACTTTGTTCAACCATGCAGTAGTACTGACACGTTTACAGCTAGGAAGAACTGCCGTTTTTATTCGTTATCCTCCAATATTGAGCATAATGCAACATTCCTAAATAATATCTTCTGGAATACAAAATATTAATCATTAGATACATTCTTAGTTGTCCATAATATCATTTGGCGCTGAGAAATCGAATTTATCTCGAATTATTTGAGTGGATTATATTTATTTGTATTTTTATTTATTGCTGTGTCTTTGGATTTAATTCATACAACTATGGACGTATCGCCTCTGGCAACGGAAAAGACTTTCTGAATTTTCAAGTAACTATTTCTTCACCTGAAACGGCGCTAACAAGAACGAGGCGAATAGCGATTTAGAAGTCTTATGAAGATGCATCTTGACGGTGAGCCCTTCAGTCTTGCCTGAGGTGTGTATATATGAAATAGGTTTACTCCATTATCCAGCAAATCACAAGTGTTGATCTTTCTTGAGGATGTATGTCACGTGTACTAAGACCTTGTCACAAGTCTTTATATACAAAACGAAATCAGAATATATGATAAATATATTATACAATCAAAAATCACCGAAGCTGAAGCTCTATATCTTTTTAAATCCCTGAATTTAAATTTTCAGAATTAAATGAAGACCTGAGCTTACCAATTTATCTACTGAAGTGAAGATATCCATACGTCTACATATTAATTAGCTCTTTGTCATCATCTTCAGTCAGTTTCCTAGGTATGACATTAAACAATATCTGATGATCAAACTCCAGTTTTTGAGTTTAAGTAATATTAATATTACTTTCAGGCCCACTTTGACCCGGAGTGGTAGTAGGTTTGAAGGTCTAATCTATGGGTTAAATAAAACTGTTCAGTCGTTTACAAATGATTTTTATTAGTATTAAATTGAAGTCTAAGAGGTAAACAATAGTACCTGAAACCATTTAACTATGTGTAAACAATAAATAGCAATACACGAAGTCATTGAACTGTATGTAAATAAATGATTAGTATAAAATAAGGGAGGGATACTTGATAAATACAATCACTATTTTGTGAATTGGATTACCATGACCAGAAAATCCGGCGAACACTTACGCACGACATACGGAAACACTGGATAGCTGTTTTAACCTTATTAGGTCTCATCAGCAGTGTATACCGTGATCTCCCCCACTGGAGATCAAACCAGCGACCACAGATTGCAGAGCCGAAATTCTACAACTAAACTACCAATTCATATCGCACACAACTGATGTCAAATAAACTAGTCATGGTAATTGCGTAGCCAATTAGCATCCATACTCTTTACAGAGGACACGGTCACCTCCAGAGCCATGCCTTCCCAAGAGGATTGGAAATACGCATCTGCGTAATTATTATAACCTCAAGGTTCGGTTTCTTTGTTTAATAGCATATCAACCTTTATAGGTTATTTAATGCCAAAGCCATTCTCCTAGAAGGACAGTAGTGGTGCTATTTAACCCATAGCTGGGAGGATAAGGGGATTCATACCTTTCCCAAGGGTATTTGCCCGAAAGTGAACGTAATAGCACGACTGGAGTACGAACTCGGGTACTACGATTCCGCAGTCCATCGCTTTACCCATTACACCGTCAAGGGCAAGGATATAGATGTATATTTTATTTTTTAAGTGGAGGAATGATATTGTGAATTGTATTTACCATTGTAATCCAATTCACAATATAATTCCTCTACTTAAAATAAAATGTAGAACAAGCACACTTGTTAAATAGTAATACTTGAAATAATTTAATTATGTGCAAATAGAACTGTTTGTGTTAGAGAGAAATACTTAAAACCATTTAATTGTATGCAAACAAATGATTAGAAATTAAATTTTTCGTTTTTCTGTCCAGCTAAAAATTAAAAAAAATATATTTATGGCTTTTCCATTTTGAAATTATATTGTATCATACTTCTAAAATCAATGTACTGATTTTATTCTTTTAAAATCCTTGCTGATTATTTTTCGGCCTTTAAAATCATTCTCAGATTTCTCTCCCTTCTGGTCTTTGTCACCACCTAACTATATTATATATGAAACCTCTTATCCTCACAGCAATGGGTTAAATAGCGCCACCCCTGTACTTCAACAATGATTTCTTTGGTTGTAAATTACCCACGAAGTTTGATATGCGGTTAAACAAAGAAAGCACAACCAATAAACCTACCAATTAATCTACAATGTAACATTAATTGTGGTCTAGACGTCTAAACGAAGTTTAGACAAGTCAGTGATAATTTGGAAAAAAGCCGATCCTATGTTGTAAAATTGCAGCACGCCATATTTACCAGGCCTAATTCCATCATATTCTTTCTAGTTCCCTAAGCTGGAAAATAATCTTAACGGTAGGGATTTGAAGATGTGGAGAACATTGAATTAAACACGATGGCACAGCTTCATAATATATGAAATAAGGAATTCCTGAAGTAATTTGACTAATTAAAAATTCACTGAAATAAGTGAGCTAAATGGCAAGTGGTCTATTTTGACGAACATAAACGTTTCATTCATTCTTCGTTTCTTTCTTAGTAAATACATTCTATATATTTTGTGAATATATGTCACAAACACATACACACACACATATATATATATATAGATTATCAGCTCAACTGACGATCTGGGACTCCAAACACCGAGTCATAAAGTATAACCTCGCCATGGTTTGGTTTGGTTTCTTTGTTTGATGGCTTATCAACCTTCGTGGGTTATTTTATGCCAAAGCCAGCCTTGTAGAGGAACAGCTGTGATGCTATTTAACCCATAGCTAAGATAAGGGGGTTCATACCTTTGCCAAGCGTATTTGTCCAAAAGTGAACGTATTAACGCGACCGGGACACGAACTCTCTCATTCCGCAGTACAGCACCCCTTACCCCCACCTTCTTTATATATATATATATATATATATATAGTTTTGATTGGGTTTCTAATCCAAATGTCTAAACTAGATTTTCATTGCATGCTCCAACAAACAAATTATTTTATCTAAAATCAAATCAAAAATTATTTTTATTTTAGTTAAAATTGAAAAAAAAAAAAACTCAACTACACAAAAAGCTGTTATTTTTGAAAACAAAAACAACAACAAAAACCTAAACAATTTCATAATTGTTATCAAGAATCTTCATTTTTTTTTTCCAGATTTACAGTAAATACGTTAAATTTGAAAAGAATTCTGACTCTACTTGTTTAATACATTTTGAAACGGTACGCTGTTACCTATAATAAAATATTAAACATTTTCTCATTTTTTCATTTCAGTTTTTCATTTGAAAATAATTTTTCGGAAAAGACAACATCACACAGAAACATTGCCTTAAACATGGTTTAAAATAATCGTAACCTGAAACGTTCTCTTATAAATACATGTATAGATAAACACAACCTCTGAATATCTTGTTTTTTTTTCATATTTTTGATTAGTAATTTTGATGCATTGTTATAAGCTATTAGTAAAGAATCTATGAGAAGACTTCTAAAAAAAAAATTATTGATGCTTTTATTGAGACCAAATCGGCCTAAAACTTATTTTTCATTCATTTTTAGATTTTTCTTTCCCTTTTCCTTCTCTTTTTCACTATCTTAAAAATATATATATTAGTGGAATTCTTCTAAAATACTGATATTCATCTAATGATAGATATTTGTCTGAATTAGTGAAACTTGAAGCAATGAACAATATTCTATATTCTAACTATATATATATATATATATATATATAGGTGTGTGCGTGTGTATATGATAAAGGCAAGTACGTAGACACTTATCCAACTATTCATGCGCTAGATGTGACACAAGGTCAATTTTTAAGCGGAATAAAGTATTGTACGAAGTCAAACTTCAACCGCCGTGTAATGGGTTCGAAATCGTTGTGCCGATTCCATTTCCTACGACGTAATTTCTAACATAAAAGCAAACTTAAAGAAAGCTAAACTATTTTACATATCATCATTATCATGTCGTACCGCAGGCAGGGATATCCCTGACCCTCTCTCGCCACTTCTACCTATCGTTCATCGCCTCTGGCAGGTCTTCAGGGCTACATCCTGTATCCTCCCATAGCTGTTGGATGTATGTTCGTGCTGGTCGTCCTGCTTTTGCCCGGCCATATTTGGGGGTCCATAGGAGTACATCACTTATGAGCTCGTCCCTGCTTCTCCAGCAGTGACCTGCATGTCTGGTTCGTCTAACTTGGATAGTTTTCGTGATGGGAGGCAGGTGACCGTATAGTTTGTGTGTTGTGGGGTGCTGCCGCCAGGACTTGTTGAATATTGCTCGCAACATTCTTGTGTAATTACCGTCTAGAAGCATATGAACCAGTTGGTTTCCTGACTGAAAAGATGGAAATTGTAGTACAACAAGCTGTTGAGGTCTACTTGTAGCAATTCAAACTTTGCTTAGCACAAGGCAAGATGTATAGGACACCCAGTAAGAATCAAACTCACTAACAAACATCTGAGGTAAACCTTTTGGAGTAGTGGCTAACTCTCTGAACTGTGACACCGTAGTAAAGAAGTTTGAACTCCAGTCCCGTTATTACGTTCCATTTTTGACTTAGGCCCTAAGGAAAGGTATGGACCTCAGTAACGGGTTAAATATTACCGTTACTTTACTTCCAGAAAAACGGTTTTGGTGTTGAATATCCCATAAATATCGATATGCCATTAAATAAAGAAACCAAGAAACCTGAGAATGATGAGTTAGCCTAGCTGAAAAATGTATTTCAAATATTCTACATTTCGGGAATTGCTTTATCTTGTATTTTCCGAATCTTGATTAAAAATTGAACTTAGAAATTAGTTGACTAGCTTCCTGTTAACCAGTGAGCTATCGTCTAGAAGCTTGTCATTTTCTTTGTGGGTTTTGCTTTCATTAAAGACATTTAGGACGGAGACGGTGTCAATAGGATCCGATTAGACTGGAACCGAGTCCAATCGATCTACCGACCTATGTTTTTAGTGCCATTAGAACCTGATCACGTGCTATTATCTTGTGATGTATCGCTTCACTTGAACCGGAACAAGTGAAGCGTAACCGAAGCTGATGGGTAGGTCAATCACGCATCGGAGAACTCATCGGTCTGTTGGAAAATACCAATGAACATCTTACTTTTTGATTGCTGATCAAGAAAGATTGTCTGATCATAGTTCTTATTGGCGTTCAATTTGTGAAAATCACCACGTTGTTTTAAAAAGTATTAAGAACAATGAAGGACTTTGCTCGAGAACATAAAAAAAGGCTCTGGCATGTATAGAATATTTTCATGATGATTGTTACACTTCTTTTCCTGGAATACTGAAGTACAGGAAATTCACAAAAAATTGTACATATCCTCACCCCAAAATTGAATTTGAACACTAAGATTTGAGTTGGAAATTTAAAAGGTTGACAATTCCTCGTAGAACAACCGATAATTTTAGTATAGATATATATTAGTAAACGTTTATATAATACAGATTCGATTTTTGTATGTATACTATCATAATTCTGTAAAAAAGGCACATGATAGCCCAATGTTTTTAAGAGCAATGCTTTCAAAATGCTCTAACTTAGATAATGATATCATTCCCTATCTAATTAGCAACTGAATCATATTTTTACGAGTCGTTAAACATAGTATGAGAATATATACTCTTGCTTAATATTCCAGTAATGACTTTTGAAATTCCTTTTAATTATAAGCGTCCCCTTTTAAAGTGTCACTTGTTAATCAGGAAAATTTTTCATCGTTTTCAGATGGGAATAAAAAATCTATATTTTGATTGGTTCGGTTTCTTTCTTTAATGGCATATCATCTCTTTTTTGGTTATTTAATGCCAAAGCCATTCTCCTAGAAGAACAGAAGTGGTACTATTTAACCCATAGCTGGGAGGATAAGGGGGGTTCATACCTTTCCCAAGGGTATTTGCCTGAAAGTGAACGTAATAGCGCGACTGGAGCACGAACTCGCGTACTACGATTCCGCAGTCCATCGCTTTAACCATTACACCACGAGGACACTCCCCACGTTCTATATTTTGAGTTCAAGAAGAACTCAAAACAGAATTTTTCTTTAATGATCTCATCTGAAAACGATGCCAAATTTGCCTCACAATATTAGGAAAAGACCTCGATATTTAAAACGACGGAATAAGAAATTACATCACACATCTTCTTGTTTTAAATATCTGGTTCTGTTCATAATATAGTGAGTGTGATGTAAATAGACATTGAAACATGAACAAAATCGAACTCATTCTTAATGAAATGTACAACTACTCAGAGTTCCGGAACCTAGTCACTAAATGCAGTTTTGTGTCCTAACTAGGATCTTCTTTTTTGTTGGGGTCTCTTACGTCGATGCAGTCGCTTTATTTATTGTCCTACTAATAGGGTGTCTTCAATAGTTTATATACATGACGCAATAATATATAGCGCGCCCACACACACACACGTGTGCAGAGGTGCGGGTATCGTGTAGGTCTTTAAAATATGATTATTTTAGGCGTATTTTGAATCTGTCTCTAACGAATATAATTTTGTCTGGACGATAGATTAGATTGACACAGTAAATAAAAAAAGAGAGAAAAACGAAAATAAAATGAAATAAAAAAGGAGAAAATAGAATCATGGGAATCTTAGGAGGACTATGGAAATGGGAGATTCGGAAGAAGAAAAGATGTTAAGATAATGAAAGAGAGAAATCGAAAATCGCAGAGGTAAAGAGAATATGGGCACACACAAATACATACATACATACACACACACTCATGTATATATATATATATATATATACGAGAGAGAGAGAGAGTGGGAGAGAGAGAGAGAGAGAGAGTGGAGAATTAGAGCAAGCTTGAAATAAAGAAATTAAAAGATTTACACTGAAAGAAATACAGAGAATGAATAAGAGAAATATAGAAAAAATTGAGAGAGAGAGAGAGAAAATTAGGTAAGAATGAAAGAGAAGAAGTGACTGAAAGAGACAAATTGAACGAAATTAAAATAGGAGAAAGAAAGTGAGACGAGCAGACAGACACAGTGTGAGTGTGTGTGTGTGTGTGTGAGAGAGAGAGAGAGAGAGAGAGAGAATTATTCAGAGAAAGAGAGACAGAGAGAGAAAATGCAAGAATTTGATCTGTCCTTGGTGCCAGCAAGTCTATAAATGATAAGCATTTATCAATGGAAATCAATTTATATCGGGTTGATGAGTCTCCTTGAGTTTTTCTGTCATACTAAGATGACATTAATAATCCTTTGTTTTCCGATAAGAAAATGGCGGCGATTATTCTTGCAGGAAGACGGCATGATTTATATGGTTGTTTAAATCGAATGGGACAAGAACACTTACTAGTAAAGGTCGCTGCCTTCACTTACATCTCTGGACACGTCGAAGTGCACATATGTGTGTATTCACCAAGAAAGCGGGGTGTGTTCATATTGTAAATATAGATTCAATGTCTATACTATGAGGAAACTGAACAATAAAGAAGAGATCTGCTTGTTTCAAAATCGTTCACTTGGCATCTAGCAAATTTATTCCTGCGAATTTTTTATTGGTCGAAGTGCCTCTGAAGCTCCTCTTTAAACATGGTGTTAACCATGACGTCGTATCTTTTTCAAATGTTTTCAATCTTCACTGTTTGCATTTCCCAAAGCTCCGGCATTACTGGAACCTCACCATCAGATTGTTTCGTGCCATATCCAGGACACTCGTTGTGGGAGTCTTACCTCTCTGTAGAGAAGTAGTCAGTGTACTTTACAGCCCCAGCCGACTGGGCAAAAAATTATTAGTGTTAAATAACCATACTTGAAAACATTTAACTGTGTGCAAATAAAACTATTAGTTTGGGTAATATTTTAAACCACTTCCCTCAGCGCAAATAAATGATTATTATTAAATAGAATTATTAGTGATATATAGCAATACTTGAAACCATTTAACTGTGTATAAGAATAGTAATACTTGTGTGCAAAGACGTTAGCTCTAATTCATTTACAAGAAAGAATACCTACGAACTATTTCTTCACAAATCATATATGTATTACGATTTAATCGCGTGTGATCAAATGACAGATGTTCAATGACATTTTTGTATTACATAGAACTATTCGAAACCATTTAAATGTGTGCTAACAAATAAATTCAGGCTGGTTTAAAAAAGATATCTTCAAACTACTTGTGTGCAAATCAGACATCTATAATATGTATGAACAGGATTTGGCGGTGCCCGTGGTGTAATGGTTATCATCGTAGGAAATGGACACGGCGACACAAGTTCAAATTCTGGACGAGACTGATGGCTTTTCACATAGAACTAACACCCTTGGGAAAGGTATGAATCCAATTATTCTCCTTCCAGCTATGGGTAAATAGTAGGACAGGCTGGGTTCTTCAGCCTTGGTTAGGCAACTGGTCTTGGAGAAGGAAAACTCTGAATTCAAACCTGTTAAACTCCGCTTAAAACTGACCTCGTGTCATATCCTGTCCGAGCGGAGGGGTTGGTAAATATGTATAAACACGATGTGGCATTAAATAACGTATAAGTTTTGATATGCCATAAAACACAACTAATCAATTAAACAACCAACTATAATCAATGACGCACAGAGTTCCTTTAAGTGTTTAAGGACGGTACTGTCCCCGTAGATATTCGGTGAATTACCAAAAAATTCTTATGAAAAGCTACAAAATGGGTTAAATTGGTCGTTTCATAGACATTTGGATCAACTTTACAAACTTGTTTGAGACTATGATAAACCATACAATGAACACATGTTTATGGACTAGAATTTCACTAGGGATCGATTTATGACCGGTAAATATCCTATTTTGGTAAGAATTTAATAATAATTAGACTTCTATTTACACGTAAAAGCGCAAAAAAAAATAAATCAGGAAATATTACAGTAAAAAGGTTTATTGGCAATACATACCACACATCACGCAGACTCGCTATTCAACAGATAATATAGACCAAAATCAAAAGCTAGGGGGCGCTTTTATCCTATTTAACGATTAATTTTTATAATATTTTTATGCTCATGTTTTTATAAATGATTAAAATAGCATACATTTTATCTGAAAAATGTAAAGAAAATTTTGATTATGGACGTATTCCAAATAGCCGAGGCTTAATTGAATGAAATCATTTGAAAAAGATAGCATGTCAGTCTTTGTTTTAGAGGGATGGGTTGTTAGTTGTTTATATTTTTCGGCATAGCAACCCATGTAGGTTATTTAATGTCAAGTCACATATATATACAGGATGTAACCCAGAAGACCTGCCGGAGGCGATGAACGATAGGGAAAGTGGCGAGAGATGGTCAAGGATATCCGTGCTGGCGGCATGACATGATGATGATGATGATATATATATATGTGCGTGTGTGTGCATGTGTGTGTGTGCGATATTTGTAAAAGAATAGTTTATTGGTAACAAATTTTACATGAGCCAGAGCTCATTTGTATGCACACAGTTAAATGGTTTCATCTATTGGTGCCTTGTACTAATAGTCGTATCTACCCCAGTTATATGGTTTCCAACATAGTAGATGATTAAATATATCTATTTGACCCGTAGATGAAAACCAAATAGGTTTCATCACTTCGTGGCAGAGTAGAACAGGGAGTAATAACAATGAAAGTGTACTCCACATTCCCCAAAGCTCCAAGATTAGAGCCGCATCATCTGATGGCTTACTGCCATATCCAGGAGATACGTTTGGGACATCTTACCCCTCTGCAGAGATGAAGTTGGCGTATTCTACAACTCCAACCGATTGGGCTACAAGTTCTAGTGTATATATATATATATATATATATATATATATATATATATATATATATATATATATATATATATGTATATATGTATGTATGTGTGATATTGCTACTGACTCGTCTGGATGTGCAAGCAGCAGTATGAACATCTGGACGTTCACTTTATTATATAAGTTTTTGAAAAGGATGGTGGAAAAACTAAATTTACTTCCTGGATGTTATAGAAATGTATCACACAATAATCAAAAGTAAAAGCAAGTTGAAGCAGCAATAAAGATTATGGGCACTGAAAAGAAGACATCTTCGTATATATTTATCCAACCCATCTAGGAAAAGGACAAATTTAAATTCAAACCAGTTATACTCTATTTAAAACTGACCTTCTGTAACATCCCGCTCATGGGTGAGAGGTTGAATAAATGTATACAGTCCTACGAACAGGAAGGCAGTAATGAAAACAACTAAGCACTCTCGCCCCCTATATATATATATATATATATATATATATATATATATATATATATATATATATATGTGTGTGTGTGTGTGTGTGTGCTGAAAAGAGTGTCTACGAAGAAAGTTCTATTACGGATTTTAACACAAATTGATAGACAATAAAATCAACTAAACGGTGATCGAAGATGAAATTCCGATCTGTGGGTCAATTTTCTGATTCCTTGAGGAATTCCGTGAATTCATTAAGTAATTTGTTCCCTGTCCGAATTATCTTCGAAATTATGCTGCGATTGAAAGAAGAAAAAAAATAGGCCGCCATTTTTTCTTACTACCATTTTGAAGAGGTACATATACTAAGAAAAGAAAAGAAAAACCTTTAGCCGATATAAATGTCTGAGTAGAATAGGCATTTGGCTTTTTAGTTGAAGTGTTAGATGAGGTTGTCCGTCTAGAACAAGGTAAATTAGCTCGAGTAATTCAGAACATATGTTAAGACACGTTTATTTATTTCCGGGTGCTCACCTCTACCGGAACAAGAATGAAAAATAACAAAAAAAGAAAAAAAGAATTATCATTTCTTTTTTTGTTCTTTATAATCTTTATTTTATATTTTTGCAGACAAGTCATGTCTATCGACCGAGAAATTATCGACAGCATTTTACTAGGGTTTGAGCAAGAGGAAAAAAAGGATAATGAATAAAATGTAATGATCGAAACAATGTAAGAAAAAAGAAAGAAAAAAAAAGAAACATCTTAATAAAAAGAAAGGGCAAAAGTTATCAAAATTTAAGACATCACTCTACAATAAAAAGTCAATCGGGTGAAGGATAATCGCTGGCAAATATCGCTGTTTCTCGTTAGCGAGAACTTGGATGTTATCCAGGAAGTGTTTTCTTATTTTCTTAGCGTTCTGAGAAAATTTATTGAAATTAAGAATATTCGCTGATAAAAAAATGAAAGAGAGAAAAAATGATGTCTTAAAATGTGATATATATATATATATATATATATATATATATATTATGGAGCCGCTTGTAGTATAATGCTTATCATTGGAGAAAATGGACACGGTGACCCGAGTTCAAATCCTGAACTAGGCTGTTTGCATTTCACTTTGTGCTAATGCCCTTAGGAATGGTAAACATCTAACTATTCCTTTTCCAGCTTTAGATAAATAGTAGGGCTGACCAGGCTCTTTAACCTTTGTATGGCAACCTACCTACGAGAAGGAAAACTCTGAATTCAGACTGTTAAACTCCGCACAAGAGTTGATATATATATATATATATATATATATATATATATATATATATATATAAAAGCAAAACAAAAGCATTTTTTATACTTTACAGACCATTCCTCTTAACCGTCTTTCGTATCTACACCCAATGATTATGCATCCATTATCATTGTTTTATGCCTTCCAGGTTTCTTTTCATCTGCTGTAACAGATAATTTTTTTTACTGGGTCTCTAAGACTCTTCTCATTATCCAAGCCGACTTTAATAGTACTACGTACTGAATAGTTTCAACTCTTGCTGTAATCTCTTGTTAATTGAGTCACTTTTCCAAGTTCTTCGGGAGTAATTCAAGGGCTCCCACTACGATTGGTATCACTGTCACTTTCATATTCCACAGCATTTTCAGCTTTAAGGAAAGAATCAGGAATTTGCCCAACTTTTCACAGTCTTTGACTTTGAGTTGTAGAGTAGCTAGCGCCCCTTCAGTACTCAACCAGATGTATTGGCTCATAGCCATAGATTATAAATCAATAAATAGCCAACGATTAAAGACCTCAGTGGTTGAGTAATAAGGTGATATTAAGTCGATTAATATTCGGACAGATCCCATTTTTTTTGGCTATACAGCATTTTGACACTATATTACTTGTAAGTTCTCTTGTTAATCGTTTGTAACTTATTGTATTGTGTATTTTGTTTGTATCCGTTTGCACTGGATACTGGTGCTGAATAAATATATTAATCACTCATTCTTCTCTCTAAATCATTCACCTTGATGATACCACACTTTGAATCAGTAGTAAACTCCGCTTAAAATTGACCTTGTGTCATATCCTGCCCGAGCGGAGGGGTCGGTAAATATGATAATAGATTATCTTAGCTTCAAGTGGTTACTCTCCTTAGCAGTATCCATCCTTTAAAAAGTAACCTTGTGTAGTATACTATTTGTAGCATGGAAACACGATAATATTCCTAGGAATTTTCAAGGGATCATTTAGTACTTATATATATATATATATATATAAGTAGATCAGCAACTGATTTCAAATTTGCTGTTTATGCTTTTTTATGCCTTATGCCTATTCTACACGTGTTTTGGACATGTCTGTCCTTGTCAGACAGTCAAGCGTCGCTTGAATTTTAGCAGAGTCTTATTCCAGACTTTTTTCTTCTGTCTGTTAATTCCACTTTGGAGTTGATTGTTCAGAAAGATTTTACACATTCTATACCCATTGTTGTCATTTTCTTTCAGATCTATATAATGCAATTGGTGTGATATAATTATAGTTCCTATATATATATATATACAGTTTTTTCAACAATGGAAATAGAATGCATAAAGTCTTCAAAAACAATGAACTCTGAAAGGACAATCGCAGACACAAAACCTAAAATTACACTCTGAGAAAAGTCAAACGCCGCCTGGCTGCACGAAAAGTACTGAATTATCTGAGATACGTGTAGCGTAAGTATATGAAATAATAAAAAAATACAATACCGAATCTGAAATCATTTGTGGACCTATTCATTTCAAAATATTTACTTTTCTCTCGCTGGACCAACTACAATGTTTACACACACATACATTATATATATATATATATATATATATATATAACTCAAATAAATCTCATACGTCCATATACATCAATATGTCCACAGGCATTAAAAAGTTTTATCTGAAACAACACATTTATTTTTCAAAGTAATCTCTTTTGTTTTTTTTTTCCTCTTGGTGAATATTAATCACATCGAACAGAATTTATATACTGAAAATTTCAAATCAAAGTTAAAAAAATACAAAACAAAGTAAAAAAACAAACAACTATATATTTGCCTAAGGACTTATTGAACTGTCTTCCTACATAAATAAAAACAAAACCTACACACATATATCAATACATTCATATCATATCATCGTACGTATTGCTTATCGTTGCGTTTTATTCCATTTGTATTCTCAGCAAAGAACAATGGCAGATGTAGGTTTCTGAATGACACGAACATGACAATATTGAAAGTATTTATTTTGTTCACTTTTTATTTGGCTGTCAATTCAAATTAAGGTTATCTTAAACGTGCACCTTACACGTCATATTCCCTGACACATGTGTCTCAGTCAGTCCGTCTGTGTTTCTCTCTCTCTCTCTCTTTCTCTCTCACACACACACACACACACACACATATATATATATATATATATTGATTCTCCAACGAGATAGTTTTTAAGTTACCCACAGGGACGAATTTATTCGACATGTTTGGAACACCTTTTTAGAATTGATTCTTTCTTTTTGATGTCTTGTGTAAACAATAAGGTCCTTATAGTTTTTTCAATCTCAAATAAGTTAGCACATTGAATGCTAATTTTAAAGTGAAGAAAATTGCCGATCCCATTGCCGGTCAAGATGTTACTTAAGAGGCCCCTTCCTAATCTAAGCCAAGTTTAGTATCTATCTCTCTATCTACTTCAGTATTTCTTTATCTATGAATCAATCAATCCATGTGGGGTAGACTCTTTGGCGTAACGACTCAGTGCCGGACATCAAAAGCACTAATACCCTTGGGAAAGGTATGAATCCAATTATTCTCCCTCCAGCTATGGGTAAATAGTAGGACAGACTAGGTTCTTCAGCCTTGGTGAGGCAACTAGTCTAGGAGAAGGAAAACTCTGAATTGAAACCTGTTAAACTCCGCTTAAAAATTGACCTTGTGTCATATCCTGCCCGAGCGGAGGGGTTGGGTAAATAGGATAAATAGGATAAACCTCCCTTATCTCTCAAACTTATCATTATTACCACTAATGTTTTTCTACAAGAACGACTTTGGCATTGAATAACCCATGAAATATCTATGTGTGCTGACCGTTGTCGACGGTGACCCGAAGGCTCCCTTTTCAATCACTACTATACTGAAGTGCAGGGGAGGGCATTATTCTTTTCCTTGAATTGCTCCACTTATCCTTGATCTTTACTTTAGAATACTGAGTGTTAAATAAGGAGGCATCAAGTACCATTTTTTACGTCTTTGGTACGACTTGACCTGGGGTTGAGCACCGGTCTCCCGGACCATTGGTGAACATTCTAAGCATTATACCAATGGGCCGGACTATATATATATATATATATATATATATATATATATATATATATATATATATATGTGTGTGTGTGTGTGTGTGTGTGTGTGTGTGTGTGTGTGTGTGTGTGTGTGTGTTTAAACAAAAGAATACAAACCAAACCTTATCTCTCTATTTTCTGACAGAACTGATCGTTCGTCAACAACTCGCTTGAAGATCTGACTATATTACTTTGACTTATAAGAGTTTTCGAATATATAAATACTTGAACACAAGTAACGAAACAGTCTGATGACTTTTGTAACCCTCTGTACAACTGATTTATTCGAGAGACCTCTCGATATATATACTGCCATTTTGGATACTTTTGGATACTCGAATTTCACAATTTGACAACCAAGCAGACGGTGTTTCACTGCCAATATGTGACGAGACCATTTTTCATTGTGTTACTCAGTCAACAGGGATAAAAGCATTGAAATTATTCTTATATCATTTTATAATCGTTACATTTAAAATTAGAGCGCAAATAAACCCTTCAGGTCTCGTTTACATTGATTATTTAGCGATCTATGCCGATTCAAACTTATATCGTTCGGATGGCAGGATTTTCTACTTGAAAGGGGGAAATATTTAGACCGTGGAGGAGATTAAGTAGAACGAGATATTTGAATACATCTATGTATATACATTAGCGTAGTGAATAGAGCACATTGGAATAGTGGGTAAAGTTCGCGAATGGTCTGGGAAATCAGGATTAAATTCCAGGTCGAGTTATACCAAAGACTCAAAAAATAGTACTTGATGCCTCCTTGCTTAACACTCAGGATTTTAAATTACGTATCAAGCAATCCAGGGAAAGGAATAACACGTTCCCTTACACCTCAGTGTAGTAGCTATTGAAACGGTAGCCTTCGAGTGACCTTCGACTGCGGTCGGCTAACTTACTACTTATTTACTCTGTGTGTGTGTATATATATATATATATATATATGTATATATACATATATATTTGTGTGTGTGTGTGTGTGTGTGTGTGTGTGTGTGTGTGTGTGTGTGTGTGTGTGTGTGTTTATACGTTCCTGGACATAGATGTAAGTGTATACGTATGTTAGCAAATTTCTTTAAAATATGCAGTAAATTGTTTAATGTATATTCTTAACATAATAGAAATATAAGAGAATAAAAGAAATCGGTGATTAATTAGGTTACAGAAATTATGAAATAAGTCGGTATTAAACAAAAGTGATGATGAATGTTTTGACTCACTCAACTGATTCGAACTACCATGAATATTTCTTTCAACTTATAAACTTTTATTGGTTTCTTTCTTTCTTTTTTTTTTTCATCTTAGAATGTTGATTTAGGTAAATTTTGCTGACTGTAGTCTATGAAAATGTTGCACGAAGAAAGAAATAATTTCTTTAAGAGGAGTTTGCTGACTATTTTTAAAGCTGAAAAATACGATTGGCTATGTACCTCATTAATCAAAACTCCCTTTCCCTCTGATTTATTTTACTTTAATATTTCCATGCTTATATATTCATTATTACGAGAGAGAGAGAAAGAGAGAGAGAGAGAGGGGGGGTTTATGACTGGTAAATACGATCTCATCTAAACAATTAGTGTTCTCGTGATGTAATGGTTAAAGTGATGGACTGCGAAATCGTAGTAAGCGATCTATTAGGTTCACTTTCGGACGAACACCTTTGGGAAAGGTATGTACCCCCTTACCATCTCAGCTGTGGGTTAAATAGTATCACTAGTATTCTTCTAGGAGAATGGCCTTGGAATTAAATAACCTACAAAGGTTAATATGTCATTAAACAAAGAAACCAAACCTAAATAATTACATAAGCACTTAATAAATGCTGCATATAAATTCGTTCATGAGCACATAAAGCGAATACAAAACCAATATATAATTAAATGGCTAAATAAACCAGTGGACAGAAAAACGATACAAAATTTCTACTTGTCGCTCAAAAACCAATATATGTATATATATATATATATATATATATATATATATATATATATTATCCAAGTCATGTTTCAGAAGGTGGTATAATATCCGGTATATATCGGAAATAAAATGGTACTGACTGACACCGATGATGGAAAAAGTACTTTGATTTAATCTATTCATGCTTCTTGTGAAATTTGTTTGTCGGAACTTAGACATTAATAAGACTTAAAGAATATGTAGAATTGTCGGAGTTCTGCTGTCCTAAACTAATTATATGTAAGACGCACAAAGGCACATGCATGTACAATATACAATGTCACAGAGAACACAAAGTACACACATTAATGTCGCTATAGATTGATAACTGAGTGAGACAGAACGAGTTCATACTGGAAGATAAGAAATAAGCCAGCTCCATAACACACACACACACACACACGTATATATATATATATATATATATATACATATACATATAGAGCTGGCTTATATATATATATATATATATGTGTGTGTGTGTGTGTGTGTTGAGAGAGAGAGAGGGAGCAATGATATATATAAATATATGCTTATACGCATACGGGAAGACAACATACATACACCATATTTATATGTATAAAGATAGAGAGAGAGGGAGGCAGAGAAAGAAAGATAGATGGATCGACAGACATATATGATGCAGTGAAGTACATAAAATATACTGTCCGACACACAGATACAAAATATATGTATGAGTTTGTGCGTTTTTTTTTCTTTGTATGTGTGTTTGTACATAAATATATCAGTGTGAATGCATATATATGTATATATATATATATATAAAACATTGGAAAGTAGAAAAATTGATACCGTGATATATATATATGAATTATAACTACGCGATCTACCTCAGTATATATATATATATATATATATATATGCACTACTTCAGTATTTATATATATATAAATTTAAACTACGTGATCTACCTCAGTATATATATATATATATATATATATATATATATATATATATATATATATATACAACTTCAGTATTTATATATATATAAATTTAAACTAGGCGATCTACCTCAGTATATATATATATATATACACACACACAACTTCAGTATATATATATATATATATATAGGGAGAGATAGAGGTATATACCTCATAACTACATGATCTACCTCAGTATATATATATATATATATATATATATATAGAGGGAGACAACATAGTTAATACAATGATATATATACGCATATATGATACACAATAATATATTGCACCATATTACGCGCCTAGACAAAAACAGTATCGATGTCTAACCTTATAAAATGTAGGCTATGAAGTGAATTGTCTTAGAGAGAATGCAAGAACGAAAAGTAAAATGACAGGATGAGATTAAAAGGAAATAAGGAAAAAACGAACTTAAGATTGGTTGTAGCATGAAATCAAAGTGCACCCCACCAAAAAAAAAAACAAAAAAAAAACAGTAGGAGAAAAGATATAGAAAGTTGGTTAGTATAAAAGGCGTGAAATCAGGAAGGAAAAATGAGGAGAAACAAGAAAATTTTATCTGAAAATGCTAACAGAAAGAAAGAAAAAAAAGAGAGGTCAAAGAAAAAGAAAAGAAAGAAAGGAAGAATTAAAGAAAGAAAATATGAGTGTGTAAAAGAAATAAAGGTATAGCTTATAATTTCTGTTAAATTATGCGTGTTTCTTCGCGAGAAGATGACCGGAGTATCGATCAGGAAATCTCGCGAGATTTGTCGAAGGCGGGTAATTCTGTAGCGGGAGCACGTCAACAATATTCAGATAAGAAAAACAATGTTTCGCGACAAAACCCTGGGGAAATTTAAACTTGGCTGAGCCGCCTAAATGTGAAACACTTTCAGACATGAAGATCATAACGGCAATTTTGACAGCCACCACCAAACCGCCAAAGCTCCCACTGTTTCTTCAGCTGTTTTTACAAAACAAACTGGTTATCGTCATAAGAAAATGGTCTTGAAAAACCGAGTTCGAATCCAGTAGGAGGCTTCTCGCGATTCCCTTCGCGCTAATATTCTAAGGAAAAGCTATGAATTTCTTTCTTCTCTTTAACTATGGTTAAATGAATAAAGTTATCGGACATTGTTGATAGCGCCCTGAAGGCTCCCTTTTCAAAATCTACTACACTGAGGTGTAAGGAAAGGCACTACAGCTTTACCTGGATTGCTATACTTACCCTTGATCCGTAACTTAAAATGCTGAGTGTAAAGCAAGGTCGCATCAAGTATATTTTTAGTCTTTGTTATGACTCGAACTGGGATAGAACTCCAGTCTCCCTAGGCAATTGGTGAACATTTTAATAAATATATATAGTAAGTAAATCTAGATTCGATTGGTCAAATGAGTAGAGTGTTCGCCAAAGGTCCGGGAGATCGGGGTTCAGTACTAGGTCGAGTCATACCTAAGACTCAAAAATGGTACTTGATGCTGTCTTGCTTAACACTCAGCATTGCAAGGTAAGGATTAAAGATAAGTGGAGCAATCCATGGAAGGAGTAGCGCCCTCCTCAAGGCATTGGTGTAGTAGCTGTAGAAAAAGGGGCCTTCGGGTCACTTTCGACTAAGGTCACCAAATTTACTTCTACTTAAGTTAGTAAACTGACTGACCGTTTTTCAATAGCTACTTAACCGAGGTGTAGGGGAGAGCACTACTACTTTCTCTGGATTGCGCCACTTCCCTTGATCCATACCTTATAACGATGAGTTTAATGCAAGGAAGCATCAAGCACCATTTTTTGAGTTTTGGTATGACTCGACCTGGGATTGAAGTCCGTCTTCCTAAGAATCTAACCATCATCACGGTTTACCGTGCCATTGGCAAACACTCAACCCATAAGACCAATGGGTCGGTAGGAGTATAATAATGATAATGATTAGACAAAATAGATGGAGAATGCACGAAGAGAAGTCAGTAATCGAATGACAAAGGCACAAAATAATTTTGGAGAAAGAAATGGAGAAAAATGAAATAAACGCCGGATGGATAAATAGTAGAAAAAATATATTGTAAGAACTTAAAGAAAGCTTATAGGTAAACATATGTTTGGAATCAGAGTAACATTCTACAAAATACTAAATTGGAAAACACCAGGGCATGATGGGATAGATGGATTCTGGTTTTAAAAAAAATCACGTTCATCCATGACAGATTGGCACACTAACTGAGTCAATACCAAGAAGAAGCAAGCATACTTAAATGGATGACGAAGGCTTCCCGCGAAAAGAAACAATCACCAGCAACTATAGACCTATAAGACGTTTACCTATGGTACCTATGTGGAAAATCCTATGAGAGAAGAAATCTATTCGTCAGTTTAATGCCACGGACTATTTTCAGAAAAGGCAGAAATGATTCTTCAAGGGAAAGAGGAAAACCGATGACCAATTACGAATTTGTCAGCATGCTGTCATGGAGCTCAAAATAAGGCGGTAAAATATAACCACAAATTTGGGTAAGAGTATGTCTGAAAATGTATAAAATAGCCGACAACGTCGTAAACTTCATCACAAAAGCCATGGTATACTTAAAAGTGGAATTAGTAGGTGGAGGAAAACTTTAGAAAAAGTGAAAATTCAAAGAGCAATCTTCAAGGGAGATACGTTTTCGCCACACCTATTTATCATAATAATGATGCCACTCAATTAAATACTTTGGAAGTTCACTAGGGGTTAAAAAGTTACAAAATCACAAAAAAATACTGATCACCTTTTGTAGAGAGATGATATCAAGTTAGCGGCCACAAATGAAAAAGAATTGAAAACCCTGTTACAAACCATAGGAATATACAGGCAGAATATATAAATAGGATTTTAGATTGAAATATGTGCCGTACTTAGAATGAAAAATGAGAAAAGACAAACAACGAAAGGAACAGAAAACCTCAGAATGCTCAGAGAAAATGAAAATTACAAGTACTACTTGGTAATATTTGAAGCGGACACCATCAAAAACTAAGATGAAAGAAAAAAAGTAAGGAACAAATACTTCAGAAGAACGAAAAAACTTCTCAGAATCAAATTCTGCGGCAGGATTCTCATCAAAAAGGAAAAAAAACACACACTATGGTGCAGCTTTGTGCTGATATTGAAGAAATTCGGTTTCTCTGTAGAGGTTACTCTTTCATTGCCAATGCAACATAAGAAAATGAAAAATAGCAAAGACAAGAAAAAAGAAATGGGGAAAAGAAAAAAAAAACTCTTTGGATACTTCAAGCGATAAACTCGCAAGATTTTTTACGAGAAGACGTACATATGGCTACGCAAAGGAAACCTCAAGAGAGAAACTGAATCTCTTTCTATCACAACACAAAACAATACCATAAGGATCAATTATATTTGAGCGAATATTGATAGTAAAAAACAGAATAGCAAATGTATGTTACGGGGATTCACTGATGAATCAGTTAATAACATAATAAGCGAATACTGAAAACTGGCAGGAAAGGTCTCAAGACAAAGCACGAAATGGTGGGAAAGGTTATCAACTGGGAATTGTGCAAGAAATTGAAATTTATCTAAAAAAGCAAATCTTATGTTGATTGACACGAAAAATATTTTTATCTAGTGGATTTTGCCATTCCGGCGGACCACAGAATGAAAATCAAAGAAAGCCAAAAGACAGAAAAATACTAGAATCTTGCCAGAGAACTAAGAAAAAACGTGCTGGTGCTATTGGAAAGGTCCTCTAAAGCTTGAAAAAAAAACCTGAAAGAATTGGAATTCAGACGAAGAATCAAGACAATCCTGGCCAAGGCATTGTTAAAATCGGCTAGTATAGGAAGAAGAGTCTTGAAGACTTGAAGGGAGCTTGCTGTCGCTTAGACACCAGTGAAAGACCACCAGCTAAAAATTATAAGGAGTAAAGTAATGCAAATACAAATTGTATCTGTTGCTCTAGGTACAGTCTCCAAAGGCCTGGAAAAGTCAGTTTAGGAACTGGAGAGTTGATGGAGGATCAAGACTAGCCCACCCACAGTGCTATCAAAATCAAAACACATAGAAGAATTATCTAAATTCAAAGATACTTGAAATCACTAAAATTTCAGAGAAAAAAATCGCAGGAGGGAAGACACCTGAAAGAAGAAAAGGATGAAGACACAGGCTGAGGCGAAGGAAGAGGCAAAAGAGTTTGGAGAGGGGGAAGAAGCGAAAGAATTTGAGGTGGTGGAAGAGGCAAAAAGTTTGAAGAGGAGGAAGAGAAGGAAGAGTCTGAGGTAGAGGAAGAGGCAAAGAGTTTTAGGAGGAGGAAGAGACAAAAAAGTTTCAGAGGGAGGAAGAGGCAATAGAATTTGAACCGGGGAAAGAATTAGAGGAAGAAGAGACAAAAGAGTTTGAGGCGGAGGAAGAGGCAAAAGAGCTTGAGGCAGAGGAAATGGCGAAAGAGTTTGGAGGAGGGAGTAACAATGTGATATTCATATGAAATATGTCCGTTAACGTTAATCAGCTGCACCAAACTCCAAACCAGTTGAAAGAGAAGAAAAGAAAACTTCAAGGAAGAGTCGCTTTGCAAATAAATGTTGCCGCCACAAACGATTCAAAACTTCTCCCAGAACTCCCAACAAATTACCAGAAAGTTAATCAGGTTTTCAAGATCGAGATGCAAAAACCGAGAAAAAATCGAAGGCGGTAAGAATAACAATTCGCTTTGGAATATTAAACAATGTGGAAAAAAGAAAACATCTTAAGCGCGTCAAGTGAAAACTGACTAAATAAAAAAGCGAGAAGATAGTTCACCTGTAGCGACTACCCTCAGCCGGATAGGCTTGTTGGCTCAGGCTGTATAATACGCCGACTGCAAAAGAGTGAGTCACATTCTACCAACGAGTGAACTGGATATGACACTAAACTACATCTAATGGTGAGGATATAGTCCTGGAGCGTTCGGGAATTTGAAGTAAGCCTTCACTGCAATTACTCCCAGATTCACTCTTGTCCGGAATGGTAGTACCTGTTAGGATCCCACTTATGGATAAAATAGATCTATCCAATTATTTACTATACTTAAAACTGTGTAAAGAAAATTTTGATATTGAATAAAAATCTTCGTCTTGAATATCAATACTTGAAAGCATTCAACAGTGTGCAGGCGAGTGGTTAAAAATGAATCGAATTATTAGCGTTGGATAACAATACTTGAAACCATTTAAGTGTGTGCAAACAAATGATCTCTAGCTCGCTTAAAAATAATGTTACTTACAAAGTATTCGCTTACAAATTATATATATATATATATATATATCTGTAGAGAGAGACGGAAGGTGGCCCAAAATAATACACAAGATTTGATACCCCATAAAACACAAGCAAATCAAACTTTGTTCAGGTAAAAGAAATTAATTAGTTTGAAAGAGTGTTTTCAAGTAAATTTAATACATTTTGTATTCAGAGTTTTTCTTTCTTGAAGACCAGATGTCCTTAATCCATCTTTTCCTCTTGCCAAACTCATGGGTTAAATAGTTGGGTATTTAAATATTGGCGCGACAAATGATCTGGAAGAAGATTTGAATAAGTAAAATTGGCGAACATAGTCAAGGGTGATCCAAAGACTCCCTTTTCAATAGCTACTACACCGATACGTAGGGGAGGGCGCTATACCCTACTATTTAACCTAGGAGCTTGGAAGGAGAAAGAGATGGATTCATGTCTTCCTAGGAGCATTATCACGAAGTGTTCTACTAACAACCTGATACAGTATTTGAACTCAGTCGTTGGAATGCTTACGATGATAATGATGATGTTATCTAATAAATAAACCTAATAATATCCATTTTTATAAATAATGTTAGCCGAGAAATAATAAAATCCTGCTGTCTTTGATTTTTCTATCATTTCTTAATTTTTTCGTGGTATGTTTTAATTCGTATGAGAGGTGGTCACAGTGGCCTAGTGGATGGCGTGATTGACACAGTTGTAAGCGAGTTCGAACTCCTCTCACTTTATGACCTTTACCCTGGATACAATATGAACCCTCTTCTCTCTCTCCAGATATTTGTTATAAGGATGGTATAATAAAGTAGAGGAGTGTGAAATGCCCTGTTTTTCATTGGCTGTTACTGAAGGACAGATGTCTATAAGAACGGCCGAAGTCCAGCCTTATTATTTTTTTCTTTTTTGCTTTGGTAGAGGCACGAGCGTAGCACGTCGCGATCAAGGAGGCGGCTTGGCTCTTCCAGAGTCATGCCGGGGTTTCTGTCGGAGCCGATATGATGCAAAAAAAAACCCGGAATCGGCGATGAAGACAGTGCATCACTGAACACCAACATTGATGCATCTAGGATGTATGATTGAAATATAATACCACTGCTGTTCATCTCCAAGAGTGTCTTTGGCGTTAAATAACCAACAACAGTTAATATGCCTATATTAAATATAAACAAAGAAACCAAACATAATTTCTATGTGTGTCACTTCTACTGCATTTTGACATCCATTTATTATATGTATTAAATCGCTTGTCAGTTTTTTTTATTTTATTTTATCGGCAGAAGCTGTTGATGACAAAAGAAAATTAGAAATAAAATTGAATGTTATCATTATCAACTGAGATAGCTATGAATATCATTTTCTATGCGTTCATTTTTCTACTTGGTCTGCAACATTTGCCAGCTTGTGTGTTCGGAAAGAGGACAATGACTAAAGCAGGAGTGTTGAATGTTCTTCACACACAAGATGCAACTGCGGATTGTTCAGCGAGTGAAAAGTTCGAGTGTACTGAGGTACATTGTTTGAGTTGTGTTGCTGGTTAGCTGTTTTGAAGCTTGATTGGTTCGTGTATTTGCGGACGTGACAAGCAGATAACGTCTGCGACGGAAGTTGACCAAATTAATTTGAGGCGGGAAATGGTTTTATGCTTGTTTATGAAGATAAGATGTCTTGTTCTTCTAAAAGAAAAAGAAGAACCAGAACAAGAACAGGTGGAAGAATGCAAAAGTGAAATGCAAAGAGAAGACGGAGGTGGCAAGAAGGAGGAGGAGGAGGAAAGTAGAACATGAATAAGAGAAAGATGGAAGAAAAAAAGGACAACAATCATAACAATGTGAAGAGGAGGAAAAACAACACAAGAGATAAAACGAAGAAGTAGAGGGAATGAACAACAACGAAAATGTGAAGAACAACAAAAACAGAAATATAAGTGAGAAGAAGAACGAGAACAAAAACAACAATGTAATTGGTTTGGTTTGGTTTCTTTGTTTAAGGGCATATCAACCTTTGTAGGTTATTTAATGCCAAAGCCATTCTCCTAGAAGAACAGTGGTGATACTATTTAACCCATAGCTGGGAGAATAAGGGGGTTCACATCTTTCCTAAGGGTGTTTGCCCAAAAGTGAACGTAATAGCGTAACTGAAGTTCGAACTCACTTATTACGATTCTGCAGTCTATCGCTTTAACCATTACACCACAAGGACACCCCTCCAATAATGTGAAGAACAATAAGATCAGCAATATAATTGATAAGAAGAACAAAAATAACAATATGAGAGAGAAGAAGAAGATCAACAACGTGAAAAACAACAATAGAAGAAGAAGAAGAAGAAGAAGAAGAAGAAGAAGAAGAAGAAGAAAGCCAAAACGAAGTGATGATAAAAAGAAGTTCACAGCCACTTTGTAGCCTGCCTCGTGGCTGAGATAAACAAAAAGTCTTTGTAAATTTCCGTAAATACGGGTCCTACATAACAGATCATCTATGAATAATTATGAGTGCACAAAGAAATTACTGTGTTGTGTTGTTTAAGCAAGTGTCACTCTTTTCAATTTAAACACTTTAGAAAATGTATTAGGTCCAGGCAGCCTTTCTTCAGCAAACAGAGAGAATACCGGCTTCTACTGAATGTAGTTTCAATTTAATCACTATTTTCCCTACTTTATCCTCATTTTCAACTCCCTACAAATGTTTAACTTAACCACAATAATAGCTTCGATGAACGAGGTAAGAATTCTGTTATCTCTGTTTTTTCTTATCATCTTTTAGGTTTTAATTTTGGTTTTGTTTTGTTTTATGGCATGTCAACCTTTGTAGGTTATTTAACGCTAAATCCATTTTTATGTAAATAATTATCTCTATTTCACACTATTCAGTTTAGCATGAGTACACCGTTTAACTGTCAAAAACATTTCTATTTCAAACTATTCAGTTTATTCAAGCAGTTATATATAACAATTCAATTAAGTGTAAGTAGAGTTTCAATGTAAAAAACAGTTCAATTTCAAATAATTCAGTTTGGCATAAGCACGCAGTTTAAATGTAAGTAGTTTTAATTTTGATCATGGTAAATAAATATGGTATTTTAAAGGCAATCATTTAATTCTGTACCACCAAAAACCTTCATATACGTGTGTGTATTTACTAATCCCACCGCACGGGCAAGACTTTTTAAGTGAAATTTAATAGGTTTGAATACAGAATTTCCCTTCTCTTTGACTTATTGCCTAAACAAAGCTGCCCTACTATTTACCCATTGCTGGAGAGAGAATGATTGGATTCATACCTTTACAAAGAGTATAAGTGCTTTGTGAAATGCAATCAGTCTCGACCAGGATTTGATCTCTTGTTGCCGTGTCCCTTTTCTACGACGACAACCATAACACCACGTATATAAGTGTGTGTATGTGTGTCGGTCTACTTAGTAGAGCACGTGTTATTGTGCCATATTCAGTTAGTAAGTTTCACAGACAATAAGCCGTGGAACGAGTTAAGTAATGTAGAAGTGTTCTATCGAGCGAGGTGAACGGGGCTCAAAGTCAGTTTGTTGCCATCATGTCCAAAGATGTCGCTATTATTTACGCGTAACAAGATGACGAAAGATAAAAGATTGTTTCATTTCATTTTCAATGGCATTTGCAAGAAGTGAAACGCAAACAGCCTCATCCAGGATTTGAACTCAAGTTATCGATACCATTTTCTACGGCTATAACCGTTAACGTAAATGGGGCTTCATTTCGGATTTCGATGTTTATTTGCATCATCTTCAAAATGTATAAATAAATAGAATCATTTCTTTTGAATTTATGATCATGGGTATTGAGCAATTTATTAAAGCTCAAGCTTCCTGTAAATTACTTTAATGACTGGAGAGTATTCGACCGAGAATTTTTAAGATTAAAAAAAAGAAAATGAGACGAAGAAAACTAGTCAAAAATAAATTGAGAAAAAAAAAAATCATGGCAGAATTGAAGTAATTTACATATTAAATCTGTCACCTTGACCAACGAAAGAATCAAAAGTTTTCTTCGTTTTAAATTAACCGTTTCTGATTTGCAGCAGTTTTTGCAATTGCATTGCCATTTGCTAAAAAATAAAACTAAAAAATAAGTAGAAAATGAAAATAAACAAAAGAAAAAAGAATAGGATTAATTTAATGTTTCGCAACCGGTGAAGTTTTATTGTCAGTTTCGAGCGACGCTTTTACTACAATTAGTAGTAAATTGTGTATAAACGTGCAAAAGTGTATGTCTTCAAATGTATATGTGTGTTTGTTTGAGTGTGTGTGTGTGTGTGTGTGTGTGTGTGTGTGTGTGTGTGTGTGTGTGCGACAGAGAGAGAAAAAAGAGGGAGAACGACCGAGATAGAGAGTTCATGTGTGTTTTTATGTATATCGGAGAAAGTTTGTGCGTATTTCTTATTTCTGTGTGTGCGTGTGAACCTGTGTGACAGAGAGTGTGTGTTTTATGACTACAGGCAAAAGTTTGTTACAGTAAGTATATGTGTGTGTACGTGAGAGAGAGAGAAAGATAGAGGTGTGCGAGTGTGTGTTTGTTTTATGGATGCATAAAAACGTTTGTGTATCTTTCTATATGTATATGTGTGCGTGTAAGATATATATATATATATATATATATATATATATATAGAGAGAGAGAGAGAGAGAGAGAGAGAATGTGTGTATGTGTGTATTTGTGTGTTTTATGACTGCATAAAAAGTTTGTGTTTGTTTCTGTATGTATATGTGTGAGTGCATGAGAGAGGGAGAGAGCGAGGTGTGTGCTTGAGTGTGTTTTATGGATATATGAAAAAGTTTGTGTATGTTTATGTCTGTATGTGCATAGATGCATGTGTGTGTTAGAGAGAGAGAGAGAGAGAGAGAGAGAGAGGGTGGGGGTGGGATAGTCTGTCTGTCTCTGTGTGTGTTTTATAGATGCATGAAAAAGTTTATGTATGTTTCTATATGTATGTGTGTGAGAGAGAGAAAGAGTAAGAGAGAGAGAGAGAGAGAGAGAGAGAGAGAAATAGAGGGTGTGTTTTTATGTATAAATGAGAAAGTTTAAAAATGGTACTTGATACCACCTTGCTTAACACTCAGCATTATAAAGTACGGTTCAAGGGTAAAGTGGAGCAATCCTGGGAATGGAGTAGCGCCCTCCTCTACACCTTGATGTAGTAGCTATCGAAAAGGGAGCCTTCGGGTCACCCTCGACTATGGTCGCTAACTACTACTATGAGGCAGTTTGCGTGTTTATCAATGAATGCAAGTAAGAGTTCGGGTACATTTTTGTATATGCGTATGAGAGTGTTTTTATGTTTTTTGTGTGTACGTGAAAGAAGGCTTGAGTGATTTTGCCTATACGTATAAGAGTTCGCGTATATATATATATATATATATATATATATATGTTTGTATGAGAGAGGGAGTATTATTGTGTACATATGTGAAAGCGTGATTTTTTCCAAGTGCGTCTGAGAGTTCGTGTGATTATATGTCTATTTGGGGAAGATTTTACTCGCATTTTGTACATGCGTGAAAACATTTATGTGAGTTTCTATATGTTGTATTTGTGTAAATGTGTATGAGAGAGTCGGGTGTTTTATGAGTGTGTGTGTGTGTGGGGGGAATTTGATCGCCTTTTCCTAAATGCGTACTAAAGAGAATTTATGTATTTGTTATGTATGTGAAAGAAAGCTCGTGTGGTATTGCCTATGTATATTAGAGTTGGTGTGAACAATTGTGCATTTTATATGAGAGAGTTTATATATTTTTTGTAGGCTTGTATGAAAGGGTCCATGAGTGTGTTTGAGAAGTGTGTGTGTATTTTGTGTGTATGTATGAGACGGTTCATGGGAATGTTCAAACGATGTGTTTTTGTACATGCATACAAGAGCCTACGTGTCATTTTTAACGAGTGCTTGAGAGAGATTGTGTGATTTTCATGTGTTTAAGTGAGTATGCTTCTATTTGTGTCACTGTATTTATAGGGAAAACGATACGGCTTACTTAATGGTTAATAGCTGAGACACTGAACTCAGCGCTCTAAGTTCGAATTCTGGCTTTGTCGGTTTTCTTCATTTCTCATTAAAACATTTAGGAACGTTAAGAACCAATCTCTCTCCAGTCTACCGATGAAGGTGAAACTGGATTCACTTACTTTGGATGGCAACCAGTCTCGGAGAAAAGCTAACATTACTCTGTAACACTTACTTGCTACTGAGAGGTCAGCACGATTCCTGACATTGTGAGATTGCAGTTTGATTAACTACAAGAAATTTACAGGTTCTTGTGTCAAGTATAAGTCGATCTATGTATTTACCAACGCCTCCAAATGGGCAGGATGTAACACAAGGTCAATTTTTAAAGCGGAGTTTTATAGGTTTGAATTTAGACTTTTCCTTCTGTTGCATATTGAAATCTGACAGAGCTGTCAATCAGGGATTTATGGGACAGGATGTTTCAGCTGTGTAAACAGGAAGACAGCTTACATGGGTTGACAAGCGGAATCATATCACGGGATTGACAACGGAAAGAACAGGTAGACGTTATGAAATTAAATATACATGGGTACCCACGTTAGACGGTTAGTTACAGAGTCAGACAACTACGGCCAGCGTGTGCCAGGACGCGACATGCCCAAGTGGCCCCTTGATGAACCTCGTTAGAGCCCCTCTTTGTCAAGAAAGCAAAGACGTATGGCCCTTAATATGGAATCAAAACGTTGGTTAAAAAAGGTTAATATAGAAGTCCTCCGCCAGTCCGTGTCCTACGTTTCCTTGTTTCTGTCTATCAGTACACTTACGCCAGTTTCGACCCTTTCGAGTAATAAAGATGAGAGACATATTTTTATATGCAAAGACAAGTGTTCATTCCTTCGTTATGTTATACAACACTTCTCCTAAACTGGGTGAAAACCAAGGCTGAAGAATCCAGTCTTTCCTACTATTTACCTATCGCTCGAGGGAGAATAATTCGATTAATACCTTTCCCAAAGTGAAAAGCAATCAACCTCGTCCAGGACTTGAACTCGTGTCTATTTCCTACGATAATAGCCATTACATCATGGGGACCTAATTAAACGTTCTAGTGCCTGCATGTGCATATGCTGTATTGGTTCGAGTGCATTTTGTATGTGCATATATTCATGGTTTGAAAATTTGTATTTCTTTTGTATGTGTGCGTATGTGTGTGTGCTTATGTAAGTAAAGTTAGCGACCAAAGTTGAGGGTGACCCGAAGGCTCCTTTTTCGATAGTTACTACACCAAGGTGTAAATGAGTGCGCTACTCCTTTCCCTGTATTGCCCCATATTACCCTTGATCCGTATCTTATAATGCTGAGTGTAAGGCAAGGAGGCATAAAGTACCATTTTTGAGTCTTGGTATGACTCGACCTGGGATTGAACCCAGATCTCCCGGGCGATTGGCGAACACTCTAACCATTATGCCAATGAGCGTGTACGTATGCATGTGTTAGTATACGTGTGTATCTGGAGTGTTTTATGCATGAATCTTGTACTGGTAAGTATCTGTCCGTTTATTTGCATTAAGTGTAAAAGTTTAAATGTATGTGTGAACCTGTGTGCACGTTAGAGTATCAGTGTGTTTATGTGCAAGTATTTGTGTGTACATTGGTGTGATGCTATGTATGTGCAGGTGTGTATCTGCACATTTGAACGCTTGTATAAGCGTCAGTATGTTCGCATGAGCTTCCTTGCTTTTTTACGTGTGCATCTGAATGTTCATGTCTGTGCATCCATATTTACCAACCCCTACGCTGGGGTAGGATATAACACAAGGTCAATTTTTAAGCTGAGTTGAGCAGGTTTGAATTCAGTGATGCTAAGATGTGACACAAGGTCAATTTTTAAGCTGAGTTTAGCAGGTTTGAATTCAGAGTTGCTAAGATGTGACACAAGGTCAATTTTTAAGCTGAGTTTAGCAGGTTTGAATTCAGAGTTGCTAAGATGTGACACAAGGTCAATTTTTAAAGCGGGGTTTTATAGGTTTGAATTTAGACTTTTCCTTCTGTTGCATATTGAACTCTGACTAGTTGCCTCACCATGGCTGAAGAACCTAGTCTGCCCTACTATTTACCCATAACTGGAGGGAGAATAATTGGATTCATACCTTTCCCAAGGGTATTAGTGCTATGTGAAATGCAATCAGTCTCGTCTTAGATTTGAACTTGTGTTGCCGTGTCCATTTCCTACGACGATAACCATTACACCACGGGCACCTCCATGTTCATGTATGTGAATCTGTAAGTATGTATGTATACGTATGATTACATGTGTGCACCCGCGTGTTTAGTCAGTGTATCTGTTGGTGTGTTCATCAATCTGTTTGTATGTGTGTATATGCGTGTTTGTGCGTCTGTACATGCATAGCTATGTACTTGAGTATTTACGTGTGTCTGTGTGTGTATGTGTGTGTATGTGTGTATAGATGTGTTTGTTAGCACATCTGCGTGTCCGTATCTACATGTATGCGTGTTGGCGTGAGTTTATGAATGTTCTTATTTACAAAGCTATCGCACAGGCCTAAGGCTGTATGCAGTAAATTTTTTCTATTTCATCGTCCAAACAGGTACTGAACAGGCTTTGCGATGCTTAACTTCGGTGATCTGGCAGGAACTGATGCTTTGAGCAAAACTTGATTGTAAGCCTCTTTTGTGTGTGTGTGTGTGTGTGTGTGTAAAATTGTTTGCATGTATGTATGTATGCATGCATGAATGTGTTTATTTAGCAAAATCCTCAACCACAATCTGGCTTCGATTAAAGATCACTCTTTTAAATGAGGCACAGCTGGATTGAGTTTTCCTTCTCCACGACTGGTTGTTAAAGCAAGGCTTAAGAACATTGTCTGCTTTAATGTTCACTTATAGCTAAGAAAAACAGATGGATTCATGCATTAGCGCTAAGTGAAAATCAAATAAACCTTGTCCAAGATTTGAACTCGGGTCACAGATACCATTTCCTACAAATGGAACTGTTACGCTAAGCGCACCTCTTTTTTTTCTATTAGAATAGAACTATATATCCAACGCTTCAGCCCCAAGTAGGATGTAACACAAGGTAAATCTTTTGATTTTTCCTTTTCAGAATTTTCCTTCTCTTAGCCTTACCAAATCTAAAACACAAACAATTTATCCATAGGTTGAAGGAAACAAAGCAAACAGCCTTGTCCTGGATCTGAACTAGGGGTGCTGATTCGATTTCTCCTCCACATCCCTAAGCGCGCCCAGTCGGCTGGGGCTGTAGAATACACTGATTGCACCTCTGCAGAGGGGTAAGATCCCCCAACCAGTTTCCTGGATATGACACTAAGCAATCTAAGTAAGGTTCCAGTAATGCTGGGGGTTTGGAGTTCCCCTTTCGCTTCTATATCCACTCTGCCCCCGAGTGGTAGCTCCTGATGGGATCCTATCTAAGGTTCAAATAGAACTAAATTTTGTACTTATGCTAAACTGAATGGTTTGAAATAGAACCGTTTTTGACTTGAAACTTTTTTCTTATGCTAAACTGAATTGTTTGAAATAGAAACCTTTTTGACATTGAAACTGTTTACTTATGCTAAACTGAATTGTTTGAAATAGAACTGTTTCGAAATTTAACTGAACTACTTTAACATTTAACTGCGTGTAAGCAAAAACTATACTTATACTAAACTGAATTGTTTGAAATTTTATTTGACGTTAAATGACCCGAAAAGGGTTGATACACCGTAAAACAAAACAACCAACCAACTTATATCACTAAACGCGCCACCCAGCGCGTTCATTAATATATATGTTTATGTATGTTTGTGTCTATAATATAGGCACATGTACTAGATTGTGTAAATATGTGTTTGCAGCCAGAATGTGCGTATATTTCTTTAAATAAATTAATTTCTAAAACTGGTTTCATAAATTACTTATGAATCATCTTTGACCTTCCGGAGTGGATGTATAGATTTTGATCATGGAGGTCGTGCCGAAAGGTCACCGTTTAATGTCTTTCCGCGTGAGCAGATGACAGTCAAGGTCAGTGGCTTCACTTCCTGCCGTCAAAATAAATCGATAGTTCGATGAATCACAGAAAGTGTGGTCGGCAATTTGATTAAGAAATGACGAATCGGTCAATTGGGGACACAGCATCAAAATTCCCCCCATCTCCCAATTACTAAACCCATCTATTAGAATCGTCCAATCAACGCGAGACACGATCCAATACCTGAGCAGATAGATTAAAAGCCTTGCACGCACATAAAATTCTGTACGTATATGTATTCACATTACCTCTGGTAAAAACTATGGAATTAGCATATTAATACACAATTACATTAATTGAAATAACTTCATCTTTTAAGGTACATTTTATGAGTCATGGTAATCTTTCAGTAGCTTTTTCTTTTGCGTTGTCACAAAATAGCATATGTACGGCCACTTGCCTCCCATCTCACAAATCATCAGACGAACAATACATGTTGTGCCACGCAGGAGAAGTAAGGATGAACTCATTAGTGACGTTCTTTTATGGACCGGTCAGTGTTGGCCGATCAGCAAGGACTCCCCTAAATCAGCTCTGTGTGGACGCTAAGTGCAGTCTAGAGTACTTGCAAGGAACAAGAGGAAGTAGAGATGGGTGATGAAGAAGAGGGAGAGAGAGAGAGAGAGAGAGGGAATCTCGTGCTATCATTGAATTTGATGATGATGATAATTTTTATGAAGCCAGATAACATACACAATATACAACGTATACTATAAACTCTTCCTGATAAAACCCACGCGAGGAGAATAGAAATCAGCATTTAGAGAATAAAGAAAAAATAAGGTTTCGCTTCTTTGTTTAATGGCATATCATCCTGCGTGAGTTATCTACTGCCAAAGCCTTTCTTGTAGAAGGACAGTAGGGGTACTATTAACCCCTTAGATAGGAGAGTAAAGAAGTTCATGCCTTTCCCAAAGGTATCAGTCCGAATGTAAATGTAATAGCGCGACTGGATTTCGAAGTCGCTTACTATGATGTCAAAAATCAGCACGTTAATCACCATGCCACAAAAACTCCTTCCAGAAAAAACAAAACAAAACTGGCCTATCAAGCAAAGAAGACTTAGGTTCTCCTTAATACTCAAACAAAACGAACAACCACATCGTATAACATGTCAAACACTGTTAAACATTTTTTTATTGAATTTTATTGAATTTTTGGTCAATATATTTTCAACTCAAACAATATGAAAGTCAAATTTGAAAATATCGACATGGATGACATTTTCTTCTTCTTGAGAGAAACATTCGGTTAAGTTTTATGGCATATTAACCATTGTAAGTTATTTAAACATTGATTGTGAACACATTTTGTTAGCCTTTTTAAACGAACCTGAACTCATTTTTTGCACATAGTCAAAGGATTCCAAATGTTTCTATCTAGCATGAATAATTCTATTTAATACAGTGAAATGGCTTCAAGTATTGCTTTTTAACACTAATAATTCTATTCAAATTACCCACTGATTTTGACACAGCTGAATAGTTCCAATTATTGCTATGTATCACTAAAAAGTCAATTAAACATCAATCATTTGTTTAGACACAGTTAGGGGTAAGATACGTCTATTTCTAACAATTCAATTTATCATAAGTCACTTGTCAACACACAGTTTAAATGGTCAAAAAATTATATTTGACCCATAGATGGGACCCTATTCGGTCCTACCGTTCAGTGCCAGCGTGGATGTAGAAGAGATGGCAATGAAAGGATTGTCCACATTGCTCAGAACCCGAGGATAACTGGAGCCTCACCATCAGATTATTTGGTGTCACATCAGGACACTCATTGGGTAGGAGGTCTTACTTCTCAATAGAGAAGCAGTCGGTGTATTTTACAGCCCCAGCCGATTGGCCTAGTGAGCGGAAAAAATATGCTAAAATTAAAATTATAATTAGAAACCTCTCCCCGAGGATTTTAATATATCGTTAAAATGAAATATTAAAAAAAACAACCTCGAAAAAAAAAAAAAATCAAATATAAACGGGAAATGTTCCCGATTCTCTGTCTTCTAGATCTTCTATTTTCAATACCCAGATGTGTTGACATGCCGTTAAAAATCAATCAATCGATCAAACCACCAGATATGTCCTGATTTAGAGTGTTCGCCAATAGCCCGGGAGACCTGGGTTCAATCCCAGGTCGAGTCATACCGAAGACTTTAAAAATGGAACTTGATACCACCTTGCTTAACACTCAGCATTATAAGGTACGGTTCAAGGGTAAAGTGGAGCAATCCAGGGAATGGAGTAGCGCCCTCCCCTACACCTTGGTGTAGTAGCTATCGAAAAGGGAGCCTTCGGGTCACCCTCGACTATGGTCGCTAACTTTACTTTACTTATAACACTTAACTTTATTCAGATATATGTGGAGGCTGGACCATTGGCCTAATGAGTAGAGACCGGGGTTCAATCGCAGGTCGAGTCATACCAAAGACTCAAAAAATGTTACTTGATGCCGCCTCGCTTAACACTCAGTATTATAAGATAAAGATCAAGAATAGAGTGAAGCAATCCAAGGAAAGGAGTTGCCCCCTTCCCTACACCGCGGTGTAGTACCAATTCAAAAGGGAGCCTTCGGGTCACCCTCGACTACGGTCGTCAACTTTATTACTCATCACCATTACTCCCCGGTCCATTCGAACTCGGAGTCCTAGTGTTGAATATTGACTTGAAGACCTCGTTGACATGATACGTAAATTGCATTGGTGGCATAACGGGAAATAGACCTGTTTCCTAAAGTAAACAGGACGCAGATATTCCTGCGGAAATGGCACGTAAGTTGCGTGGGTGGCGTGCGAGACAGGAGGCGTGTCCACGTGCAACGCGTTGGTGAGAGATGTAACTACGGGAATTGCGTGGGCGTCCGGAAAATTATATAAAACAGAGAAAATTTTGACCCAAGGAGAACTAAGCAGAAAGGCAGAGAGGTTTCACAAAAAATTAAAAAAAGACTCACCATCGCCCCTGTGTATGCGCATTTCAGCCATCTCTGACTCTCACTTATTCAGCCCTAAAGTATATTTTGGGTAACAAAAAAAAAGAAAAATAGAATATCTTTTAGACTCAAGCGTTGTCCTCTATCCCTGCTATACACATGTAGTACCCGTTAGAGCACCATCTATAGGTCAAATAATTTGGCGACCTTTGTTGAGAGTGACCCGAAGGCTCCTTTTTCAATTGCTACTACACCGAGGTGTAGGAGAGGGCTCTATTCCCTTCCCTGGATTGCTTCACTTTACCCTTGATCCTTACCTTATAATGCTGAGTGCTAAGCAAAACGGCATCAAGTACCATTTCTAGTTTTTGGTATGACTCGACCTGGGATTGAACCCTGGTCTTTCGGACCATTGGCGAACACTCTACTCATTAGGCTTATAAACTTTTTAAAAATTATTCGTATTTGATAGAATCGTGTACCAAAGAAAAAAAACTACAAAAACCTCTTAAAAAACAACCACACAGAAATGTAAATATGAACGCAAACTGAATTTACTCCCCTAACCTTTAGATTTAAAATGATCCTAGACGGGTTGATATGCCCCAAAAATCAACTAACCAATCCATCAATATCAGTTTATAATATCTATAACCTTTGCCAAGAAAGTTACAATGAGAAGAAAAATTATTGGAAAATTAGTGGGTCTTAAGCATAAACCTCTAAATCGGCATTAAATAACCCATAAGGAATTGATTTGCCGTTAAACAAACAAACTTAAACCCATAAAGTTAAGTTTACAATGGGAATGATTGAAAGAAAGTATTTGTTAAATAGTATAAAGATTTTATAACCCCTTCGTCAATGACAGGATATACAATCTAGTCGGCTGGGGCTGTAGAATACTCCAAATGCATCTCTGCAGAGGGTTAACACTCCGCTCCCAACGAGTGTCCTATTTATGACTCTAAACAATATATTGGGGAGGTTCCAGTAATGCTGGAGGTTTGGGGAAAGCCCAGTACGCCTTCATAGCTATTGCTCCTAGGTCCACTCTGGCCCGGAGTGGTAGCACCTGATAGGATCCTACCTATGGGTCAAATAGAACTGTTTAACATTTAAGTTGTGAAAACAAATGACATGATAAATTGATTTGTTAGAAATAGAACTTTGATCATTAAACTGTGTATTTACAAAATGTATTTACAAATCATATATTTATGTAAAAACAGGATTTGGCTTTAAATAACCAACAATAGTTGAAATGACACAAAACTAAACCAAATTAAACCTAATGACTAATTATGATACAGGGTACATTTTCTAACATTAGGACATGCGTTTAGTGTAACTGTCATAGGCATACGAAATGAAATCAGTGACCCAAGTTCAATCCCTGAATGAGGCTGATTAAATTTCACATAGCGCTAATACCCTTTCGAAAGGTAGGCATCCATCTATTCTACTTCCAGCTAAGAATAGAAGTTGTGGGGTAGATTGAAGTCTTTAACTCTAGTATTGCAACCCGTCTACGAGAAGGAAAATTTTGAATCGAAACCTACTAAACTTCGCTGAAAAATTGACCTCCGGTCCCATCCATTTTTTTTTTTTTGTCTGACTCGTCGGCAAATGATACTGTCAACGGATTCTGAGCCCCGTCTACAGGATAAAAAGAAAAATGAGAAAACAAGAAAAACTCAATAATTTCAGATTGTTACTTACTTCTTTAGCAATTCTGTGCTACCATACATTCCCTCTAAAAATATAGTTCAGTAATTCCCATTTATATGTAACTATCGGCTCATAGATACTTATCAATCTTTCTTGGTCGTATCAAAATCGGTAATAGATTCATTATGCATGAGAAATATAAAATCTTGTTAAAATTCCCAGAAGTTTTAATGAAGTTTCAGTTGCGCAATAATTATTTCGGAAGAGGTTCAACCTCTTTGTCATCAATATAATAATCTTTTGTTTTAAAATCAATCTGTCAGGTCTTTAAATTACCTCGACAGAGAAATCTGCAGAAGTGGTTAATCTAAAGGTATACAAGTTCACCTGACATATAAGTCAATCTCAAGATTTTCAGCTAAAAAAAATCTAGGTTCGATCTATACCTTCTCCAAAGGACGACTTCCAAACAATGAGTTGGCAAATGCGGTGTTCCGGATAGTATTTGCGGTCAGTGTATCAGTTGTTGGAAATGGTATGTTAGGATAATACTTAATTTGTGTTGCAATTTGATTATCTCTGAGGTTAACTTGTTAAATATGTTCACAAAAACATGAATTTAAGTTGGAAATGTTTGTGCTAGTCTAATGGAGTTACGATACGTGGTGTATATAGATTGTAAGGTGTACTGTCCCACTGGTTGACTATTCTGTATTAAACGCTTGGATTCTAGCCCTGTCGTATAAGACGACCCCCGATTTTGGAGAGTTTTCTCTGGTTTAAAATGTCGATTTGTACGTCGCAAATTACGTTAATTCGTTTTTATTAATTTCCTGTTAGATTTACATACAAATTGCATGATTACGATATGGGTTCGATATTTTTGGACTCTACATTAGTTTACTAAACATCAATCACCTCATATTTGGGTTCGTGGACAATTTTGCAATTCTCACAAAATCCCTTATTTTAAGCTGGAAAAGATAAAGTAAGAAATAGTAGTAATAGTAAAAGTATCATAATGCTTAAATCATATTTAAAAATACTAACATATTCATAACCTTATATATATATATATATATATATATATATATATAAGTAGGTTAAAAGCATTAATATTTTTCAATCGGATTTCCTTTATGATAAGCCCTTAGAAATATCAACATTTTTGTAATCACTAGTGGGACGTTTCAAGAATCATTTGCCAGGGATTGTGAACATGTGTTGACTGATTTTAATTATATCATAAAATTGAAATTATAAGGGTGTTAACTATTTTTAGAATACTACCTTATATATATATATATATATATATATATATATATTGGGTAGAGTGTTCGCCAGTGACCCGGGAGTCCTTCATTACCATCGCTCACAATTCCTTTCTGGCTTGAAGTTGTAGCCCCTGATAGGGTTCTATCAATGGATTACATCGAACTGTTTGACATTTAAACTGGCTGCAAACAAACTAATTAGCTTTGTTGACACATGTTTACAAATTATATATATATATATATATATATATATATATATATATAAATCGGATTTAGCACCAAATAATCTACAATTGTTGATAAAACTACATCAAACCTAACTAAATTTTGGATTTGGTTGATTTCCTTTTTTTCTTAGTATATATATATATATATATATATATATATATATATATATATATGTGTGTGTCTGTGTGTGTGTGTGTGTGTGTGTGAAATACCACCTGTATCTTACATATTTTTTTCCACAAATAACAACTACGGATACTTTATATATATATAAGATGTGTTTGATAACAACCCTTGTTATTGTACATCGGACATCGAATTTATCTTTAGGTGCCAAAATTCGGTGATAATCGAACTCAAGAATGATTACGTCGGGATTAGAAAGAGCAACATTTCATTAATTAGTTAATTAAAAACATCGATTAATTTTTACATAGTTCTACGTTTTTGATGAAGAACTCTCGAAGTTTACTTGTAATTCTTGACACCAAGGTTTTTAACGTCAGTTACGTAAACTCCTAAAGAATCGTCTACATATTTTGTTCCAACTTGTAGAGAGAGAATAAAATCGTCGTTCAACTTTAATTCATAGTATTTGCTGCTACTGATCCTTTGGCTTGAGAAGCTATGTTTTTTTTTAAAACTCTACGTTCAATGATAGGTTGTTCGAATAGCTTGCGTATAACATTCAAAATATTTTTTGCTTCTACGAATTCTAGCGTATTCGAATAGAGAAATGAGAATTTCGATAAAATTACACAATTGAAGGGGGGGGGGGGGAGGTTGGGAAAAGGATGGTATTCGAGTTTGATGTTTGTCTGAATTGAGATATTGTCAGCAGAGTCAACAAAGATGCCAATGCAAGGAAGACAAGAAGGGGGTAAAGATTAACCAAAGCTGAAAGAGAAAATTAAAACGTTAGAACACAGGAAAATAATTAATTTTCTGATTGGGTAGACAGTTTTTATTGCCATTGATTAATTGACCAGAAAAATGCATAACGAATATCTTACATATCTCTCTTTCCCTCTCTCTCTCTCTCTATATATATATATATATAAAACAGTCCGTTCCTATCTATCTATCTATCTATCTATCTATCAATCACGGTCTGTTCAAATCTAAGTATATATATATATATATATATATATATATATATATATATATATACTTAGATTTGAACAGACCGTGATAGATAGATAGATAGATAGATAGATAGATGTGTGTGTGTGTACCAGTCTGAACAAATCTTTATTTCTAGCTAGCTGTCTAGCTAGAGAGTGGGCCCAACCAGTTAAAACGTATCCATCTATACATCTATGACAATCTATACTTATCAATATATCACGGTGAGTTTATATCTTTCTATATATCTACGCAGTATGATAAGAAGCATAGTTAATTCTTTTGATCGTAATAGAGATTTTAACTTAAAACTAAACAATATTATATATATATATATATATATATATATATATGCTTGTATGTGTGTGTTTACTTGACCGAAAAGGTCTTCAGTATTTGTACGTGTATGTTAAAATTCGACGACATACTGCTCCAACACTGCAACGCAGTATACAATTAATTCGACGACATACTGCTCCAACACTGCAACGCAGTATACAATCAAAATCCGATAGATAGATGGATGAAAGGATGCATACTCCCCTTCCCTAAAAAGGGGGACCTCGGATTAGCCAGAAACTACCGAGGCATAACACTTACATCCATAGCAGCCAAAATCTACAATGCCCTACTACGAAACCGCATAGAACCCGAAATCGACAACATACTTAGAAAAAAACAAAATGGCTTCCGAAGAAATAGATCCACGACCTCACAAATATTAACCATCCGTAGAATCCTTGAAGGTGTACGGGCAAAAAACCTACAAGCGACATTAATTTTTGTTGACTTTACCAAGGCTTTCGATTCCATTCACAGAGGAAAGATGGAACAAATCCTACTAGCGTACGGCATACCTAAAGAAACCGTAGCGGCAATAACGATTCTCTATAGAAACACTAAAGTAAAAGTTCGATCACCAGATGGAGACACAGAATACTTCGACATTGTAGCAGGAGTACTACAAGGGGACACGCTGGCTCCGTACCTCTTAAACATTTGTCTAGACTACGTACTTAGAACATCGATTGACAAAATCAAAGAGAATGGCTTCGAACTGACGAAGAAAAGAAGAAGAAGGTACCCCGCAACAACAATTACCGACGCCGACTACGCCGATGACATAGCGATACTGGCAAATACACCTGACCAAGCCGAAACACTACTGCATAGTCTGGAACGAGCAGCAGCAAACATAGGCCTCTATGTTAATGCACACAAAACGGAATATATGTGCTATAACCAAACGGGGGACACCTCCACTCTAGAAGGAATCCCTCTTAAACTAGTAGACAAATTCACTTACCTAGGAAGCAGCGTCGAATCAACCGAAAAGGACATCGAAACGAGGTTAGCGAAAGCATGGACAGCTATCAATAGGTTATCGATTATTTGGAAATCAGACCTAACCGATAAAATGAAACGCAGTTTCTTCCAGGCAGCGGTCACATCGATACTGCTATATGGCTGCACTACATGGACGCTAACAAAACGGCTGGAGAAAAAGCTAGACGGCAATTACACAAGAATGCTACGTGCAATCTTAAACAAGTCCTGGTGGCAACACCCCACAAGACACCAACTGTACGGCCACCTACCACCTATCACGAAAACTATTCAAGTTAGACGAGCCAGACATGCGGGACACTGCTGGAGAAGCAGGGACGAACTCATAAGTGATGTACTCTTATGGACCCCCAGACATGGCCGTGCAAAAGCAGGACGACCAGCACGAACATGCATTTAGCAGCTATGTGAGGATACGGGATGTTGTCCTGAAGACCTACCTAGGGCGATGAACGATAGGGAGGAGTGGCGATAGAGGGTCAGGGATATCCGTGCTACCAGCGCAATATGATGATGATGATGTTAAAATCAGAAAGTCATTGGCCCCTTTTGTAGGGTATAATGTTAACATTATTATGGCCTTTTATATGTCTTGATGGATTTCTCTCTCAGTCACGCTATATATTTGCAGGAGGTTTTAGATATATTCACATCGAATGCAATTAATGCCCTCTAACATTCACATCTCTTGATCAAGATACACTGTGCAATGAAAAACCAAAAAACAAAGAAAGGACGAAGCAGTGCCAATTTTTGTCCGAACAATTAATTTTCTTTCTTTCTTTCTTTATATATATATATATATATATATATATATATAAGATAGAAAGACAACATTGAATGGTATTGTAAACGCAACTTTTAGAATATTTAAAACGACATAAATGAAAAGGGTTGGTGCATCCTCGCTCAGAATTCCGACCATATTTTTCTTTCAAACAACAAAAGAAAAAAGTAACGAAGAAAAAAATACCTGTGAATCTTTCTAAATAGTAATAAAGAAGATTTTTTTTCATTTATTCATTTTTTTCTTGTGAATATCTTTTAAGAGACTAATTTTCTTCTATTCATAAGAGTGAGCAATGACTTGCGGGAATGCCACGAGACTTTGCGATATTTTGGCGTGATTCATGTTAAATTTACAAGAGCTAGAGCTGCACCAATCATCACCCACACGAGATTTCTAAGATGGCGCCAATTGACGGAGAAAGAAGAAAGCAAAATAAAAAGCATGTGCAAGGGGAACAGTGATAAAAAGAAAATGATGTGCAAAGAAAAAGATCAGCGACAGAGATAGAAAGAGATTAATGGGAGTCTATATGGAAGAAAGATAAAGAGGGATTACGAAAAGAGAAGTGTTAAAATCCCGTTGGAAATATAGAAAAGAGAATGACGCACAAGTAATGATATGGAAAAGAAAATGATGGCAGTTGAAGGTAAGGAATATATTTTTTTTTCTTTTAGAAAAGAAGGTGAAAGTAGAAAGAGCTTTCTATAAATGATAAAGTATAAACAATACAAATATTGACGAAAATATAGAGAGGAGGAGAGCAAAACTAAGGAGAGAACGGCAAGCGTGGGGGTTTAAAAATAAAAATTATGAAGAGAAAAAAAATGTTACTAAGTAAATGTTAAATCGGGGTAAAATGAATGAATAAATAAAAACTGAAATACATGGAAGAGCATTTGCTGTAACACAAAAAAATATAAAAGTTGGAAAACGTTATTAGAAGAGGTAAAGAAAATCATTTGATGAAGAATGTCTTGTACAGATTAAAAAGAAAACTATTTCTTTTAAATGTTCACAAAGTATCAAAGATGGCGGGTGACATGCATGGAAAATATGGCCACCTGATCTCGCGGGGAAAGTGACAATTCTGAACTTCCGCATTGGCATTAATAGGAAAAAAACAATAACGAAATAACCCCAAAAAATAAAAAAAAAAACCCAAAAAAATAAAAACAAGAGATGTTAATATGGCGATAAGATTCTGAACAGAAAAAACAATATCAGAAGAAAATTAACAAATACTTTATAAAGTTACGATTTGTTTATTTTTACTTGTTTAATGATTCTTAACAACACCATTCTCTAATAAGCAGAATTATTTATATAGGGATAAGTAGAACAGCTTGTATATAGTTCTAAGATGAAGATAGCAGACATGTTGATAAGTTAAGAAGGCCGAAGAATCCGTCGACTGAAAAATCCTTTCAAATAATACGAGTAAAATGTTGGCAGAAAAAAAAAGAAAGGAAAAAGAGGAAGAATGAAATACGGAGGAAATGAGAGAGAGGGGCACGATTAAAGCAAATAAGATAGACAAGGAGAGAGAGAGAGAGAGAGAGAGTGAAAGAAAAAAAGAGAAAGATTGAGAGAGATATATTATTTGATACTAACGCATTTCAGATCATAAATGCAATTCTACGAGCATTTTTTATGTTGGTTAGTTAAGAACGCCAAAGCATCGGTCAACTTGTATCAATTCAAATTACACGGGTAAACAGAAAAATATATATATATATATATATAAAGAAAGAAAAAGACAAAGTGATAAATATAGAGAAAGAAAGAGATAAACTTCGTAAGTGGCCATATTATTTATTTGTGTAACTTAGTAAGAAGTGGCCTTGTACCATACTTAGGTACTTTAGGAGTCATTAGACAAATGCCTTACTTAGATAAAGTTAGTAATAAGTTGCTATATGCTTTACTTTGGTATCTTGGAAAAATAGACTTTTTGTCTTACGTAGACTAAAGTAAAACGTACCATTACACCATACATATGTATCTTTGTAAAAAATAGCCTCATATCTTCTTTTGGTAATTTGATATATACCAAGACAGATAAATATTATATTAGGAAAAATTGGTCTTATGCTTTTCGTAAAATAAAATAAGAAGTCGCCTTAGATATTACAAATGCATCTTTGTAAAAAAAGGTAACTTAGTACATAGCAAGAGAAATAAGCAAGGGAGGAAACTCATTTTTGTTAGAAAGTTAAGTATAATCAATAAGCAGGTGCTACTTTTGTATAAACTATATCAAACCCACGCATAGAGACAAACAGTATATATATATATATATATATATATATATATATATATATATATATATATATATATAATGTACGCAGTTATATCTTTATTTTTAAGATATATATTGATGTTCTAAAAGAAAAGCTACACTGATTTTTAAGCATTGAATTTATGTGCTAGATTGATACCTGGAAATAAATATATCATCTAGAGATACACGTAATTTAAACTAACAAAACAAAAAACAAAAAAACAAAACAAACAAACAAAACCAAGTGTATTCGTAAGGCTTTTGAGAAATCTCATGAATTTTGTTACTAAAAATAATATATATATAATAAAGATAACCAAACCTGAGTGAAATGGCGAGCACAAAATAATCAAGATAAGGATGAGAGAAATCCTGGTTGCCTAATGATAACGAGGAAAGCCTCGTTCAAATAATTCCAAGAGAAACTGTTCTGTCAGTTTTTTTAAAAATTTAATTCAATTATATTCAAATAAAATAATATAATCGGGATGGAGTCATGGAAAAGTATCTGATAAGATGTAAACACTTCTTGAAATACGTTATCTGTTCCTAAGTAAACTTAGTCCCAGCATTTGAGCGACTGCAAAAGGCCTTCAGATAATTTATCAAACTTTTATTTCTCTTAGGAGTGACAGAGAAAGACGTATGACACAACAACAATGTTAATAAATAGTTATATTTGCTGGGTTCCTTCCTCTTATAGAGTATATTGGAACGTAAACTTAGTTCTAGCATTTGAATGGGTGCTGGATATGAGGTTGTTTTTTTTTATTATTTTGTTTTTCACGATCTTTACAGCGACTTTTTCTCAACAAAGGCTTAAAACACATCAATCGTGGTTTTCAGTGACGTCACCAATCTCATCCTCTTCTGCCCAAACTTTCTTCTCACGGTTAAACCGACACTTGGTAATACGAGTTTATGCCCAACTCATCTCATTTCATTTCATTACAGCGCACACACTACTGAAATACGTGAGGCATTCAATTAGTCACCAGACATTTTTGTACTGGCACTTAAAATTGTCGTAGACTCTGTAAATGTCAGCATGTTATTGCTATACATCTTATGAGATGACTGACCAATTTTTATGATTTCAAGTTCAAATGAACAGCTACAGAAGTAATTGGAATACACCCTACTAAAGCCTGATTGTCACAGCTAGTGAATTTCAAAAATGCTATCTGACACTTTAGAAGAACGATATGCAATAAAATTGTGTTTTCAACTTGGAAAAAATGCCACAGAAACGTATGGAATGCTTCAGACTGCTTTTCGACCATCTTGCATGAATCGAGCATCAGTTTTTCAGTGGCATAAGAGATTCAACGAAGGCAGGGAGTCTGCAAGGGGTGATGAGAGGTGTGGGAGGGGTAAGGAAGTCAATTCACTAGAGCTGATTGGCCAAAGTGTTAGGGTTACTATGTTGAGGTTTTAAGGGAGTTCAGGAAGAGATTCCTAGGGAAGAGGCCAGCACTCTTCAAACTGGGTCAGTAGCATTTCCACAAGGACAATACACCAGTCCACAACTCCATCCTTGTCACAGACTATTTCACCAAGATGGGCATCAAGACAGTTCGTCGCCCTCTTTATAGTCCAGACCTTGCTCTCTTTGACTTTTGGTTATTCCGTAAGCTCAGAGGCTGTCGTTATGAAACAATTGAGGAGGTGAAAGAGGCTGTGAGGAATGTCATTGACACGCTCAAACAAGAGGACTTCCATGGGGCCTTTCAGAAGTTTTTGGAACGTTACAACAAGTGCATTGCAGCTGGAGGAGATTACTTCAAAAGGGACTAGAGTTTCATGTGTGTATTATCAATAAAAGTGCCCATACGAAAAAAGTCTGGAAACTTACTGTATGCATTTCGTATATCAACAATAGACCAAGGTTTTTGCTTGGTTTATCTAATTGCATATCAACCTTCGTGGGTTATTCAATGCCAAAAGGGTTTCATACCCTGTCTAAGGAAGTATAAATCTGAAAACGAACGTAAGAGTGTGACTTCATTTCGAACTCACTTACTTCGAATCCATTGTCCAGCTCTTTTTGCCATTTCGTCACGGATTCCCCCCATTGAGAGTCCGACATTAAATTATGATTTTCTAGTCTGCCTGATTTTAGCGTTGGTATTTATCTACCACTATATCAGGGCACGGGAGTTCTCGTGGTGAACGGGTTAAGATTTTGGACCCGTAACATCGTACTAAGCGAGTTCGAAATCCCATCACGCTATTAAGTTCTCTTTTAGATTAATACCCTAAGGAAAGGTATAAACCCTCTCTCTCTCTGACAGCAAAGGGTTAAATAGCACCACTGTTATCCTTTTACAAAGAGGATTAGGCATTAAATAACCGACGAAGATTGATACGGCATTAAATAAAGAAATCAAAACTCTGAACAGATTACACCGATTATTCTCGTTAGAACGTTCATAATGTATGGACATTACGCTAATTTTTCTCATTTATTTTTCCGACGAAAAATAAGTAAATAATAAGTAAATAATCATCATCATCATATCGTGCTGGCAGCACGGATATCCCTGACCCTCTCTCGCCACTCCTCCCTATCGTTCATCGCCCTAGGTAGGTCTTCAGGACAACAACCTGTATCCTCACATAGCTGCTGAATGTACGTTCGTGCTGGTCGTCCTGCTTTTGCGCGGCCGTGTGTGGGGATCCATAAGAGTACATCTCTTATGAGTTCATCTCTGCTTCTCCAGCAATGTCCTGCATGTCTGGTTCGCCTAACTTGAATAGTTTTCGTGATAGGGGGCAGGTGGCCGTACAGTTGGTGTCTTGTGGGGTGTTGCTGCCAGGACTTGTTCAGGATTGCACGCAGCATTCTTGTGTAATTGCCATCTAGTTTCTTCTCCAGCCGTTTTGTTAGCGTCCATGTAGTGCATCCATATAGCAGTATCGATGTGACCGCTGCCTGGAAGAAACTGCGTTTCATTTTATCGGTTAGGTCTGATTTCCATATAGTCGATAGCCTATTGATAGCTGTCCATGCTTTCGTTAACCTCGTTTCGATGTCCTTTTCGGTTGATTCGACGCTGCTTCCTAGGTACGTGAATTTGTCTACTAGTTTAAGAGGGGTTCCTTCTAGAGTGGAAGTAAATAATAAATAAACAAAAAAATAAGATGTTGAATTTTTCAGGTCCCACCACCCAGGTATTTAAGCGATAATTTTATATTCGATGACGTCGCATGTTTTATTGGAATTTGTAGAGGACTCCCGTGTAAAGGGCCAAATGGAACAATCACAGCCCTTATGGAGGTCACATGAGGCTGGCTATAAAACAAGTGGTGACAAAGAGGCGTCTTCTTTTTTCCCACTACTGGGGTTAGCAGTTCTCGCTAAGACCGCTTTGTTACAAGCTCCAGACCTCGACGATTCGAGCAGCAAGTCTACCACCTAGATGCTGAGAGCAGACAAACGCAACCACTATTACGAACCTTCGAGTGTGCCAGAACAAGTTACCAGGAACAACTTCCAACAACTAGGTTTCGGCAGGCATATTTATCTGCAACTTTACCCAACCAAACCCTTTGAACTCTTTTGCATGTTTTGCATATTGTACCTATCTGTAGTATATTTCTCAGTATATGTACAATAAACCTTTTGTAGAAGCAAAAATTCGTTTGTGTCCTTTCTTCAAAAGCAGCATCTATCTTCTCACTGCGTTCTTTGAACTATTCATTCTCGAACAAAACTTAGGGTGCTTATCCCTGGGACAAAAATCCTCATAATTTGTATTTTCGAGTTTTTGGTCTCGAACATCAACTCCTCCATAGTAATTTAACTCACTCAGAGGATTTTTTAGGATTGATCATTTGATCTGTGTTCATTGGAGCTTGTTAACATTGCGAGACGAGTTTTTTTTTTGTCTTTCCTCATCTAAATTTTATTGTCAGTTAAAATACTGACGATCTGTAATACCTGGCAAAATTGAAAAAGACTTTAGGGATTTGTCAAATAGAGAATCAGATATTTTCTTTTGTGATGGAAAGACTTTTGTGATTTTCAGTGAGATAATGTTTAAAGAGGCCTAGAAGTGATGATGATTCTTCTTTGGAAGATACAGGCGACTAGATTCTAAATGCTCAGTATTGACGCCGAGTAAATTGTGAGCTTATTAATTACTATGTTGTTTTTTAATGCTTTCTGTTTGACGGGTCCCCGGGTGTGAAAACCGATACCATTAATTAAATGAACACCTTTGTAGTTTTTTAAAATCTCTATTTGTTGACGAACTGTCAGAAAATATTTGTGAAAAAAGAAATTTGCCGCTAAACTTGTTGTTACAATTTGGAAAGACGCATCACGTAAAATAACTTTTTTTTTTTTTGTGATATATAGCTGAATAATCCAAAGGAGGCTTTTTGTTGCCTGACTTTCCAACAATGAATTCCCAAAGATATTCGTAAATAACTGAATAAATAAATACCAACTCTGTCACATAAGTTTTATCGGCAATATCAAAATTATAAATGTATCTCGCCCTTGAGATCTTAGGACTGCCGCCCCGTCACATATCTCTCTAAAAAGATCTCTAAAAAAAACTAGCGCTCAACTTATAACGCAGAGCTAAGGTCCAAACACGCACAACTAGTCGACCACACTATAGTAAAGATTTGAATTTTAAACCCTGCCGTATAAGTTAGCCACTAGTTTGTCGAGATTTTTTCAAGTTTAAAATGTCGACTAATACGCCACAATTTACAATATGTATTCCTCATTGGCCAAGTGGGTAGATTGTTCGCCAATGGACCAGGAGACCTGGGTTCAATCCCAAGTCGCGTCATACCAAAGACTTTAAAAATGGTACTTGATACCGCCTTGCTTAACACTCAGCAATATAAGGTATGTATCAGGGGTAAAGTGGAGAAATCCAGGGAAAGGAGTAGCACCCTCCCCTATACCTCGGTGTAGTAGCTATCGAAAAAGAAGCCTTCTGGTCTCCCTTGACTACGGTCTCCAGTTTTACTTACTTTACTTATTCATCCGACATAAGGTCAATTTTTTTTAAAGCTAAATAAAGTTGGTTTGAATTCAGTTTTTTTTTTCGTTTGCCAAGCCAAAGGCTAAAAATATCCAGTCTGCCCTACTATTTAATCTTAGCTGGGGGTGGGGAGAGAACAAAGTTATTAGGTCGTCAGTAATTCCGATCAACCGGTTGATTATGAAATATGAATTAAAAAAAAATGATATTAATTTTTTTGAAACACCTTGTATACTTTATGATGTAAGATATGGTTTTGCTTTTAACATTCGTCAATCAGTTTATTGCCCAGTCAGCAGGGGCTGTAGAATGCACTGACTGCACCTCTGCAGAGGGGTAACCCCCCCTAACGAGTGTCCGGTATATGACACTAAACAATCTGATGGTGAGGTTCCAGCAGTGCTGGAGCTTTGGGGAATGCGGAGTACCCCTTCATTGCCATCGCTCCCAGGCCCACTCTGGACCGGAGTGGTAGCACCTGATAGGGCCCTATCTATGGGTTAAATAGAACTAACAGCATACTTATGCTAAAATGAATTGAGTAAACTGAATAGCTTAAAATAGAAACGTTTATGACAATTAAACCGTACTTACACTTTAACTGCGTGCTTATGCTTAACTGAATTATTTCAAATAGAACTGTTTTTCGACATTAAAACTGTATTTACACTTAACTGAATTATCACATACAACTGCTTAAATAGTTTGAAATGGAAATGTTTTTGACAATTAAACTGTGTACTTATGCTAAACTGAACTGTTTTCAATGGAACGGATTATTTACATAAAAATGGATTTGGTGTTAAATAACCTACAAAGGTTGATATGCCATAAAACCAAACCAAACCAAACAAACAATCAATCAGTTTAAACAACAACAGTAATCTGGCTTAGTACGTATTAAATCATCATGATAGATTCTAAATAAATCAAATCAAATTTTAGTTTTGAAATAAGTGTATTTTTTCAAATAGATATAATCTTGTATTTTAATTTCTTTTAATGGTTTTCTTGTTTTAAACAACGCAAATGTCTTCCAAGTGACTTGTGTATTTTTTTTTTTTAGGTGGCCCTCAATTAGATAAGACAGAGCGTAATATTTTTTCTTTTGTTTCAGTTTAGTTGTGGAGAGACATCTTGATGTTAAAGCTCAAATTAGATTTCAATTAAACGCATTTTTTTTTTATTTCGATGACATAAATAAAAAATAGAATAGAATAAAAGAGAGAATTAAACTTTATTTAATAACCATCGATGTCTGGAGGGCAGCCAGCCAAATTTCAATCGAGTGCAAGTGACAAATGTTTCTATTTTGGCTGCAACCAGCAAACGAAATTTAATTTCTCAATTAATCATTTTCCTGAGTTTTTCGAAACTGATAAAAGCGGCTTCGGGATTGAAAATTCGAACTTAAATTTATGACATAAAAAAAGATTTTATCTTTGTTGTTTTTAGATATATTAAGTGTAACCTATAACATCTATTAACCCATAATAGACGGTTTGATATGAAATTTTCATATTTTTCGAAATGCAGGTCGTTTTCGAGAACTGGGTACAAATTAAATACACTGCTTGTATCTCCTAAAGAGGAGTAAGACCGCCCGCAAAAGAAGTGGGTTTCCTTCGTATAACACTAAACTGGAGGCGATGGTAAGGTTCTAGTTCTGGAGATCTGTGCTCTGTAGCGTATCCTATATTGCCAATAGTCCTAGTTCCACTCTGACCCAGAATGGGATGTTCCTGTGATGCAGTGGCTAACACACTGAAAAAAAAATTGTGGTAGGTGATTTCAAACTCCAGCCATGCTATTATATTCACTGTTAAACTAATACTGTTGGGAAAGGTATAGATGCCCTTACTCCCCGACCAGTTATGGTTTAAATAGTACCACTAACGTTCATCTATAAGGATGGATTTGACGTCAAATAACCCACAAAGATTGATATAACATTGAACAAAGAACCAATATTCCTATCTACCTTTAGGCTCCATTATTGTATGAACCAGTATGTAACCTTCTCACCAGAGATAATGCAGGGAGAAAACAGAGGAAGGAAAAGATATCTGTACATTCAACGAATATAACTCATTGTGTCCAAGGATCTTTTTAAAAGCTCCAATTAAGCAGAATAATACACTTGTTTTTCAAGTAAAGTAAGGTAAGTAAAATAAATCCTAGTTTATTTTTGTTAGTGCCTGTCTTATAAACTATAGAATCAAAGGAAGCTAACTCTTTTTACATTTGGACAGCAATGGGTTATCTGATTAAAAAAGTATTTTCATTTTTTCATCAACTTTGGACTTTATATAATCCTCTATATATGTTATAGAGAGAAGTTGCACAGCCAAGTAGCTAATGTGATGGACTGCAACATTTTATCAAGCAAGTTCAAACTCCACTCTTACGATTACATTTACTTTCAGACTTATAACAGTAGAAAAGGGATGAGTCCATTTTCCACCCAGCTATAGGTTAAATTGTATCACTACTGTGATTTTGCCCAGTCAGCTGGTGGGGCTGTAGAATACACCGACTGCACCTCTGCAGAGGGGTAAGACCCCTTCCCAACGAGTGTCCTGGATATAACACTAAACAATTAGATGGTGAGGTTCCAGTGATGCTGGAGCTTTCGCGAATGCGAGCATCCCTTCATTGCCATTGCTCCCAGGTCCCTTCTGGCCCGGAATGGTAGCACCTGATAGAGCTCTATCCATGGGTTAGATAGATCTTAATTGCGTTCTTATGGTAAACTGAATTGTTTGAATTAGAACTGTTTGACTAAACTGAATAGCTTGAAATAGAAATGTTTTTGACAATGAAACTATTCTTACATTTAAACTGCGTGCTTAAGCTAAACCAAATTGTTTGAAACGGAACTGTTTTTAATATTGCAAGTATTTACTCTAAACTGAATTCTTATATTTAGAACTGTTTTGACATTTAACTGTGTGTAAATAGAATATGTACTTAAACATGTACTAAACTGAATTAGAACTGTTTCAATAAACTGAATAGCTTGAAATAAAAAATGTTTTTGATAATTAAACTGATAAATGTTTTTGATAATTAAAACTGATAATTTTTTTTGATAATTAAACTGATAAATGTTTTTGATAATTAAAATGCTAAACTGAATTGTTTGAAATAGAACTGATTATTTGCATAAAAATGGATTTGGCGTTGAATAACCAACAAAGGTTGATATGCCATAAAACCCAACCAACCAACCAACTACTGTGCTTTTGTAAGGAGGGCTTATAAAAGAAACCACAAACAGAGATAGATCTGTTAAAAAGGATTCATATCTAATTGGACAGTGCAAACCGTTTGGCTATGTCTGTTGAATACTCCGACTGCCTCACTGCAGAGGTGAAATTTCACTCCAAAAACGAGTGTTCTCCATAGGACACCTAATTGCATCTGATGCTAAGGCTCCAGTCCGGGAGCTTGTGAAATGTGAAGTACTCTTTCATTGCCATAACTCCCAGATCCACTCTGGTCCAGGGTGTTAGTACCTGATAGGGTCCTATCTATAGAAGCAGAGTCCTGGGTATAAAACTGAACTACATCTGATGGTGAGGCTCCAATTCTGGAGCTTTGGGGAATGCATAGAACAACTTCAATGCAATTACTCCACGATCTAATATGTTACGTGCTCGTCTATTGGTCAAAAAGAAGTTTTGAATCGATACTCTACTTAAAACCATTTAAATGTGTGGAAACAAATGCTTAATACCAAATTTAATTCGAATTGCATAGTAATGAACGAAATTATTCCACTGCGTACAAACAATAAATAGCAATACGAGAAACAATTTAACTATGTGTAAAAAACGAGATATGATTCGATTAAAATGTTTCAACAAACTATTCGTTTACAAATCACACACACAAACCAAAACATATATATATATATATATATATATATAAACACACACACACATATGTATATACATGTCGATATATGTACATACTTATGTGCATATATATATATATATATATATATATATATATATTTACATACATATGTTGATACATGTACGTACATATACATATGTAAAAATATATACATACATATGTATATACACACGTGTGTGTGTGTGTGTGTATATAAATATATATATATACACAGACGCAAACATATATATATATATATATATACACACGTACATGAAAAAATATATATACACACATGCAAATATATATATATAATATATATACACACACACATATATATATATATACACACACGTGTGCATATAAATATTCACACACACACACGTGTATATATATATATATATATATATATATACACACGTACATATATATATATATATATATATATATATATATATATATATATATAATGTATGTATATAGACACACATGTACATATATAAATATATGTATATATACACACATGTACATATATATACATATATACATACATATATATATATATATCGGTCTATTGTTATAATGGTTAGTGTGTTTGTCCATACTCTGGGAGACCGGAGTTCAATTCCAGGTCGAGTCATGCCAAAATCTCAGAAATGGTACTTGATATCGCCTTGTTTAACACGTTATTATAAGTTTGGGTACAAGATTAAATGGAGTAATCCAGGAAAAGGAGTAGCTTCCTTTTCTTACATCTCAGTTTCGTAACTATTGAAACAGGAGCCTTGGGGTCACCTTTCATCTAATGTCTGCCAACTTATATATAAATGTTTAAAGGATTTAGTAGTTCATGACCCACAAGGGTGGATATGCCATAAAACCCTACCAACAATCCAACCAACCATAGCACCGGGGAAAAATAAAACTTTTACGAAGCGACCATCCAAAAGATGTGCTGTCGTTATGTCGATGATGCTCAACCCGATAATGTTGATGATGGTGATGATCCACCCAATAGCTTTGTGGTTCACTACGATATTCCTAACAAATTCATTTAAACCCCCATATCGTCTATGGCTTTGTGTTAGTCGACTGTGTGACTTCAGCTGATTCCATTTCAAAAAACCTAAAGTAAATAAAAGTTCTTTAGCTACAAAGACATAACAAGCGGCAGTTAGTAAATTAGATGAATAATAATTTGTTAGGCAAATTTACTTTGTCTTAGAGTCGACGGTGTGTTGTGTGAATGTATCCCTCCTTGAAATTTACACCTTGAAACTTTTTTCCATGGATATTGGCGTTAACAGTAATACAGAACATAAAAAAACTTACCTTTCACTATTTTTAATGTTTTATCAAGACTTCCGGCTTATTTCGAGGTGACCTCAGCGGAGGCCGGGTTGGTAGAGCATGAGTGGGTTGGTGGCGGTGAAAAGGGTCAATTTACCGGTTTCGCCGAACTTTTGACTTTAAAAGAAGCCTTGACATCTCGACTTATCCTTTTCTTCTATTTCTTCGAACAACGCTGTCTCGGCATGGTGTGAAAGCTTTTAAGGTAGAGAGACATTAAAACAAAATGGCGTCCTTCCGTTTTTGGAACAGTTTCCAAAACAGCCAGGAAATGCGGCATATGCAGTATCATTATTGCTGCATTGGGTTAGATCAAAAGAAATTTTCACCTCTCTTCATGAGATGCCAAAGACATTTGGCAGCAGACAGGAACGGACAGAAGATAGAGAAATGTTCTCAGATATCAGTGCATGTTATATATGGGAATAAATTTTCCACTCAATTTTTTTTATATATTCTTGCAGTTCGTTGTCTCAGACAAACACAGTGACGGGCAACGGCTCATTATGATTTAAAAGTGTTATTCGCGAAGATATTCTTTGGAGGCACCAAGTAGATCCAATAGATAACAAATAACAGATAATATTTTTGTCCTTTAGATAATAACTATTATATAATTTGAATTAAAATCATGCCTTCCAAGCTGTAGCCTTGTCAATAGTACCGCATTAGAGAAGTACTCTAAGGAAACACTTGACGAGGAATTTTGATGGGAACTACAAAAGGATGCACGTGCTTTTTTTTGGCAGATCCTGAAAGCAACATCCTATAAAACAGCAATTGTACGGGCATTCACCTCCTATCAAACAAACTACACAAGTAAGACGAACAAGACATAAGGGTCAAATCTGTGCAGATTCTGGATGCTGTTGAGAGAACTTGCAAGGAGTGACGGCTGATAGAAATATATGTGTGTCTACTTGCTGAAATTGATTGTGGAGTTACATTTTTGTATCAGAATATTGTAATATAATGACTTAACTGAATCGAAATGAATACATTCATCTTCCCCTCCAAAGAACAGAATGAGGCACGCGATGAATTTTAAGTGGAGTTAGCAGATTTGAATTCAGGGTTTTCCTTCACGCAGATTGGTTGCCATACCAAATACACTCTCTGCATTTCTGCAGATGAGTAAGACATCCCACTAATTAGTGTCCTTGATATGACACTAAGCAATCTGATAGTAAGGCGTCAGTGCTGCAGGAGCTTTGGGGATCGCGGAGTATCCCATCATTGCCATCGCTCCCAGGTCCACTCTGTCACGGAGTGGTACCACCTGATAGGGTCCTATCTAGGGGTTATATAGAACTAAACAGTAATTACTCTAAACTAAATTGTCTGAAATTAACATTTAACGGTGTGTGAACTACGTGCTTATGCTAAATTGAATTGTTTGAAATAGAACTGTTTATATGCATAACATGGATTTGGCACTGAAAAGCCTACAATGGTTGACATGCCATCAAACCAACCAAGCCAAACTTATAAACTTTGACATATTTCAAACAAAACAAAGCAAAAACTAAAACTTAAGGCTTGTAAATCCATGCATAAATAAATACATCCTTTGACTGCAATGTTGTTTTCATATTCACACGCACGTACACACACACACACACACACACACACACACACACACACACACACACACACACACACGGGGGCGGTTTCCTCGTGGTGTAATGGTTAAAAGAGCTGAACAGCAGAATCTTATGAGTGAATTCGAACTCCAGTCGTGCTATTACGTTCACTTTTGGACAAATACCCTTGGGAAAAGTACGAGCCCCTTTACCCTTCGAGCTCTGGGTTAAATAGTACCCTTACTTTTCTTTTCAAATTATAGATTTGGCAATAAATAACCTAACGTTGCTATGCCATTAAAGAAAACAAGCACACACACACACACACACACATATATATAGAGACGCATGTTTGAAAACGATATTTTTCAGTTTAAAAATGGGTCTTTCACTGCTAAACATGAACAAAATCAAAAGGTTCACATTTTTCCTTTACAGATAGTCTTTGAAGGACTCAGGGATGGTCAAAGATGAAGGCTGATTGCATACAGATTCAAGAGGGAGTTAAAGCTATTAGATGTAGTTTCTGACAACGGAGGCTAGATTTGGGAGTTTGGGATTTCTAAGCCCTTGGCGTTTGTTCGTTTAATGGTACTTTTAGTGTTCCTGGAAACCCTTGGTGTACATCGGGGCTTTTCTCTAAGACTGCATAATATAGTTTTAGACAGCTTTCAGGCATTCTTGGCGAGTGGCAAAGAAAAAAAAAAGATTAATGGGAAGCAGAAAATGATAAAATTGGGAGAGATATAAAGAGGCAGTAAAAAAAGAAAAGAAAATGTATTTTCATGATGATTTCTGAAGATATTGAAATAGGTCACATAATAAAAGACAGTTCCGAGTAAAAGGAACATCACCCCATCGCGTTTTAAAAGCTAAAATAAATAAATCAATGGAATAAGATAAAATAAAATAAAATCAGGAAGGGGAAGAAAAGACTGGAAGATTTGTTGGGATCTATAAAAGAAAGAAATATATAAAGAAAGAAGCAACAAAAAATAAAAAGATTCAAAGTGTTTACTAAAAGGGTTAGCAAATATGGGAAGAAAACAACATCAATAACGAAAAAAAGTTTTTTTTACAAGTTCTTATTGTATTAATCATTTGTTATAAAAAAAGTATTATTTTTTTTTTCGTTTGCTTTCTTTACTTTTCGATTTTGAAATCAAAAATGATAATTCGCTTTAGAATGAACGCCCACAGTATATGAATCATGGCTGGGTGGGTCATAGGAGACGGAACGGTTGTTTAAAACTTAAAAAAAGAAGATAATGCATTAGTCTTCTAGTTGTTATTATTCGTTAAGTAATTCGCAAATCTGAAATCCTTCTGGGCTGGGTTGCTTTTAAAGATATTGGCTGTTTCTACTCGCAGGGGAATAAAACACCACACAGAGCCAACTACTTTGCCTTACTCAAACTGAGCATGCGCTCGGCAAGGCAGAGTCACATGACTGGGAAAAGACTCGAATTAACAATTCGCTTTGGAGAGCATATATTATCCCAGTCCTCATTGGATCAGCGTATTTGTTCGTTTAATCTTTCTTGTCTGTCGACTTGATCGCTTTCGTCCGGGTAATCCTTCGTCTTGTATACATTTGTCACACACACCCACACACATACATATATGTATATATGTGTGTCACAGTGGTAATAAAAAGTAATATATGTGTGTGTGTGCGTGTTTGTGTATCTCCTAAATCATATCCAGTTTTAAAATATGAAAAAGTCTCAGCCTTTTAATACCTTGAGGAGCGTTGGTTTATATATATATATATATATATATATATATATGTATATACCCAATCAAAAAGTTCTTGCTGTCATTGACATTTGAGGAATATATATATATATATATATATAGTCATCCACAGACAGATCTGTTTCGTTCAATCAGAACTCATCAGTGTGGCTAGACATACTAGCTTTCCGTAGCTGGGATCGAAACCCGGTTGACTCAAACGCCAATCCAAGCCTCTAATCCTCAGCCATGAGGAACCAGCAATAAACGCCAATGGCAACACGGTTACTTCATTCGCTAGAGAACTCAACCCTACGGTGGTAGGGGAGTATATCTATCTATCTATATATATGGAGAGAGAGAGAGAGAAGAATGGAAATAAATTCGATATGAAAACATAAAAAATATTGAGAGCAACGGATCATCCAAAAGTTGTCTCTTAATGAAAGTTGATGAGATGAAAGCTTTCATTCAAAATATTCATTGACTACACAAAGCATCACATAATCTATGTCGTAGTTGCTCTTATATCCTCGACCATGAGCATTAAAGGTCAAAAGTACATGCACTGAATTGGACTGTAAAGTTAGAGATTTTAGACAATTATTAAACAACCTTCATCCTCATTTGAAACATCTCAATTGCGAATAAAAACGTATAATAAAATAAACTTAACAAGAAATTCCGTTCAGAATAAGTACGGAGTTAAGTTCTATTTGTCCCGTAGATTAGACCACATCAAGGGCTACCACTCCACACCATAGTGGATCTGGGAGCCAAGAAACTCGTTGGGGGGTATTACCCCCCCTACAGAGTTGCAGTCGGTGTACTCTACAGCCCCACCAGCCGACAGGGAAAACAAATCATCGTAATAAGACGAACAAGACAGGTAGGAAAATATCTTTCATCCTGCTAACAGATATGCTATATATATATATATATATATATATTTAAAAATGTTAGATCTGCAACTTCAGACAAAAAAAAAAAAAACATCTGAAAATGCATGTATATATACATATATATGAGTGTGTGCATGTGTTTGAATATAAAAACAATAAAAACATAAGCGGTCAGAGGATGGGCTTATTTATAGTCGACCATTTTGCGAACGTTAAACTTTTTTTCTTAAATAATAAACCATTATCAGAGTAATATTAATATTTGATACTGTATGTAAAGATTGAACATACATACTTCTGAATTCTCAGTATCATATATTATCATTGCCCTGATTATGGTTTATTATAAAAACCGAAACGTTTATCGGTATCTGAATATTCATCTTTTAATTAATTCAGCTTCTGAAGACTTTTTTTTATATTTGTATATTTACATACCATCGGATTGATTTCCATTTTCCCTGAAATATATATATATATATAACGAGAGGGAGAGAATGTGTGTATTTTGATAGAATTCAATAAAAATTCATTGAAGGAGACATGATTAAATCACGTAAAATAAAACGGAGTGGTTAGTTTACTATGATATTTAACACGCAAAAGACAATTATTAACGTATAAAGTCAAATTTTCATTTTTTTCTGCAATAAAGGGCATGTTCAAGCACAAAATGTCGTGATCATCAAGAATAATATACCACCATTAAAAAATCTGATATATTCACTACTGTTCGGTTTATAGTGAGGTACTGTCTGACAAGAGGCGGAAGACATTCTGGAAAACATCTTTATTTCATTTTTTTAAATATCGTACTAAACAACCTGCATTTTGGCTATCGATTTGAACTTAATAGCACTGGTTTACTAATGTTCTTGTCTTTTTCTGAATCTCATTGCAATTCTCTTGATAACCGTTAAAAACCTAAGAGAGAAGATTAGGTCAGTCAATAGGTTTACTGTACTAGAAAAAGAGAAATGTTATCGTTTTGTTTTTGCTTTTTTCTTTTTAATTTCCTTTGCTTTCTCTTTCTTCTTTCATATGAGATCTTTCCGGAAATGATTAGCTCTTTAAATAAAAACCGAAAAAAAGAATAAAAGAGTGAGAAAAAAAAAAAGAGAGGCCTGCCCGGGAAAATGGCTCTTTGGTTCTCTTCGGGTATTTCTATTGGGACCTCACACTATTTTAATCAATTTCATAAGTGCGTCCTTCAGCAAAAGAATGATGAACGCAACTGTAAATATGAACAAGAAGTATTCTTCAACACAACGGAATTAAATACCATTTTTTCTTAAAATCAAGAGAGAAGTAAAAAAGATTCTTTTAAAAAATTCTTGATTTTTCAAAGAAATCTGCTTGAATGACGGCCAATATATGTATATATCAGCTAACAACAATTTAGATCTCACTTTATTAGGCCTGTTAAATAACTAAGAGTTTAATATTTTTTTATAACATTGAAAAAAACAATATGCTTTATATCAAGTAGAAAACGCTTAAACTTTTGATAGATTGATGTATTTACAAAAGTCTTCCTACGTGAGCAGGTACAGATAAAGAAATAGATTAGGTTTGTTACATTAACATTGACAAGTTATCCAGTTTAGGAGAAGAACAAATTCTGAATTCCAAGCCTGAAATGTATTGTTCACGAAAATCTGTGGCATATTTTTGTAGCATTATTTTGTTATCAGCTCATGCAAACACACTTTGCCCTATTGGCTGAGGCTGTAGAGTACACCGATTGCACTTCTGCAGAGAGGTAAGCCCATCACCAATGAGTGTCCTAGATATGACACTGCTGGTGAAGTTCCAGTGATGCTGGAGCTTTGGGGAATGTGGAGCACCCCTTCATTGCCATCGCTCCTTGGTCCACTCTGGTCTGGAGTGGTAGCACCTGATAGGGTCCTATCTGTGGGTCGAACAGTACTAATCTGCGTACTTATTCTAAACTGAATTGTTTGAAACTATGTACTTATTAAACTATGTACTTGTATAAAAATGAATTTAACATTAAATAACTTACAAAGGTTGATACGCCATAAAACCCAACCAACTAACCAACCAATCTACACACACATTCACCAGTATAAACGGATCTTTTGTCTAGTTAGTCTAATGGTTCCCAGCTTTAACTGAAATGTATCCTCATTTGTGGAGACAGACTTAAGATATATGTATAAACACGCACATATGTCCGTGTGTGTATTTTGCCAGCATTTCTTCATTGATACATATCTGACTGAACATTACAGATATTTTTTGTCTACATATTTTTTTGTTAATCTTTGTAAGTTGCCGTATGGATTTTATGATATCCGGAGGGAACTGACTAATAAACCTTCCCTAATTAATTGTTTCTCAAGTATTTTCTCTCCAATCTTGGGTCGTCATCAGGGGTGTGCATATTGCAAATAATAATGTAACCTTTAATGAACATTGCTTCTTTGTAAGAATGAGCTTTTATATTGTGTAGCGTTTATTTTTAAAATTTGTTTCTATTAATAGCATCCGTAGCTAACGCTCATTAACTTTACGACGAACAACTTATGCTCTTCAATAAGATCTACTCAAATGAAAAAAAAGAACATTGTCAAAATAAGCGAGTATGAATGAATGTCTGTGTGTATGTGTGAGGGCACGTGTGACTGTAAGTACGATCTGTGTGTGTGTGTGTGTGCGTATGTGTATGAGCGTGAGGAAGTGTGTGTGTGAGGGTGCATGAATTTGTGGGAGTAAGCGAACGTGTGTGTGTGTGTGTGTGTGTGCGTATGTGTATGAGCGTGAGGAAGTGTGTGTGAGTGTGCATGAATTTGTGGGAGTAAGCGAACGTGTGTGTGTGTGTGTGTGTGTGTGTGTGTGTGTGTGTGTGTGTGTGTATGTGTATGAGCGTGAGGAAGTGTGTGTGAGTGTGCATGAATTTGTGGGAGTAAGCGAACGTGTGTGTGTGTGTGTGTGTGTGTGTGTGTGCGTAAGAAATTGAGAGTGTGTGAGTGTTTGTATAAGTACAAGTGAGTGTGTGTGTAAATGAGTACGTGTACGTTTGTGAGAGTGTCTGTGTATGTATGCAAAGTGTGTGAGTGAGTATGTCTGTGTATAAGTGAGTGCATGTGAGTGTGTATATGTACATGTGAGTGTATGAGTTTAAGTGAGAGTGTGTGTATGTATGTATGTGTGTGTGTGTGTGTGTGAGTGAGTATGCGTGTATGCGTATGTATGTGTGCAAGTGTGTGTGTGTGTGTGTGTGTATGTGAGCGTGTATTTGAATTCGTGTGTGTGAGTGTATGTATGAGTTTTTTTTTGCGTGCGTGTGTGTGAGAGTATGAATGAGCGCATGTCTATGTGTGTGTGCCTATCGGAGAATGTGTCTATGTGTGTATGAAGCGATACTAAGAGACATTGTCATGAAGTTGTTTTTCTCGAAAAAACGTGATCCTTCTACTTTTCCATTTGTGTTTTTTAGCTGTCAAAATAAAATAAAATTAAAAAAAGAAAAAGTAAAGAAATTACATTTGTAAGTTTTGGATTGTCTCACAGAATAATCAATTGCGCATGACCCAGTCGGTGCATGTCTATTTGATCAGCGTCGAAGGCGAATTAGAAAGATTAAAGTTATTTACGACATGGCGATACGTGCCTGGAAATTTCCAGAACTTTTGTCTTTAAGCAAAGTAAAAATTAAAATTAAAAAAAAGTCAAGTATAAAACATTTACAGACATCAAAATGCATAATTAACATTATACGTACACACACACACAAATATATATATATCATCGCCCCTAGATAAAATTTAAAACGTTGGGGAAAAGTAAATGCCAAAATTTATAGTATTCAACCTGCGAAAATGCAGAGAAATACCACAATATAATAATAATAATAATAATAATAATAATAATAATAATAATAATAATAATAATGTCCCGGCTGACCACAGAATAAAACTAAAAGAAGTGAAAAGAAAGATAAGTACATCGACCTTGCTAGAGAATTGAAAAAACTATGGAACATGAAAGTGACAATTGTACCTATTGTGATTGGTGCTTTTGGCACAGTTACTAAAGGATTATTAAAGGGCCTGAAGGATTTGGAAGTTGACGGACGAGTGGAGACCATCCAAAAAACAGCATTATTGAAGACGGCAAGAATACTGAGAAGAATCCTGGAGACTTGAGGAGACTTGCTGTCACTCAAACTCCAGTGAAAAACCATCGGCTAACGATGATATGAAAAACTCAAAAAAGGGTATATGATAATAATAATAATATGGTGATATCAACAATAATTGTTGTGCTTGTAACAATCCTGAATGAACTGGTAAAGGGACAGGGAGATTTGGAAATGGGGGACAAGTTGAGACCATCCAAAATACAGCGTTACTAATATCTATCAGAATATTGAGAAGAGATCTGGAGACTCGAGGAGACATGCTGTCACTCAAACTCCAGTGAATAACTCATAAGCTAACGCTGGTGTGAAATAATTTCAAAGGAGAAATATATACATTTAAGCATGCTTGATTAAATAATGAAACATTTTGTCTATATAATTGTATTAAGATCCTTTCAAGTTTCCTGACAAGTGTCTTGTTTTCTGATTGGAATTGGTGATGAATTTACCAGAATTGTCCATTATGTACTTCAGTATTTGAGGTATTCATTTTTTCTTTATTGTTGTTAATTTGTCTTTTTACAGGACTAGAGCGATATTCTTGGGCGTCAGTATCGTGGTGAGCTGCGGGATCATGTATTTTAAAATGTGTAGTTGGGTATGACACTTATTAGGAAACTTAAAAGGATCTTAGAGACAAAATGTTTCTTTATTATTTAATCAAACATACTTAAATGAAAGACTGCTGCCCAACTACACATATTATATATATATATATATATATACACCCATCACCTCCGCTCGGGCAGAATATGACACAAGGTCAATTTTTAAGTGGAGTTTAACAGGTTTGAATTCAGAGTTTTCCTTCTTCTAGACTTGTTACCTCACCAAGGATGAAGAAACCAGTCTGCCCTACTATTTACCCATAGCTGGAGGGAGAATAATTGGATTCATACCTTTCACAGGGGTATTAGAGCTATGTGAAAGGCAATAAGTCTCGTCCAGGATTTGAACTCATGTCGCCATGTCCATTTCTCACGACGATAACCATTACATCACAGGCACCTCCTTATATATATATATATATATATATACCCAATCCCTCCACAAGAGCAGGAAGTGACAAATATCATTTTAAGTGGGAATTTACTAAGCATTTTGCTTAGATGTGGCACAAGGCCATATGAAAGGGGCACCCAATGAGACTCGAACTCACTCGTGTTAGTTAGCTAGTCGAGCTTGCTAACCATTACACCACCAGAGGCGCCTCAAATATCATTTTAAGTGGAGTTTAACAGGTTTGAATTTAGAGCTCTTCTTTCTTTGAGATCGGTTTTCATACAAAGGTTGAAGAGCTGAGTCAGCCCTACTGTTTGCTGGATGCATACCTTTTGCAATGGTTTTACTTTTATGTGAAATTGTTATGGTGATATACCACATAACGTCACTGTATAGACCCTCCCCGACACTATGAATAGTGACTGAATAGATAAGCGAGTCTAGTCAGTTACTGGTAACCGTTACTGTCTTTATTTCCGTAAATATATACTACTATAAACTTTACATCTCTTTGTCCTATTCATTTCTGACCCTTCAAGACCACAAAAGAAATACAAACAACCTCGTCCAGAATTTGACCTCGGTTAACCGTGTTCGTTTCCTATGACGATAACCATTGCACCAAGAGCACTTTCATTACTCGAAGATTCACGTTAACGATCTTCAGTTGACTAATTTCGACTATGTCTGGAGGCGGCTAATGATAGTGCAAAAATTAGCTCCCAGTGTATGGATGATATTCACTAAATAAGACAAAAACATGACTAGAAAATTATTTTATAAATCTATGAACGAATGAATTCTCATTTGAGAACAAATACCTGATAAATAATGTGATTTGCCAAGCCACAATAAAAATAAAACTTTGTTTTTTTTTTGTTAAATGCCACCTCAACCTTCGTGGAGTATTTAATGGTATAGTTAGTTTTGTTGGAGTTTTATGGCACATCAGCCATATCAAAACGAATCATATAGAGATAACGTTATTCTAATATTCTTTTTATTTGAGGTCAAAGGTCATTTACACAGTTAAATAGTTTACCCGAGAATAATTGCAATGAAGAGACACTCCACATTTCCTAAAGCTACCAAACTAGAGCCTCACCATCAGATAGTTTAGTGTCATATCGAGGTGATTCATTTGCTTCTTGCCTTTCTCCAGATGTGTAGTCAGCGTATTATACAGTCCCAGCCGACTAGGTCGGGATTTAATGCTAAAGTCATCCTTTCTTATTTTTTCATTTTTTTTCCGACTCGATGATTGGTTGGTTGTTTTTTTTTCTTTTTTTTAAACCTTCATGGATTATTAAACACCAAAGCCATTCTCGTAAAAGGTAACATCTTTGGTACAATTTAGTCCATTGCTGGGTAGAGCATAAAGGTGTCCATGTCTTACTCGATTGTATTCGTCCGAAATTGAATGTACTAGCACGATTGGCGTTCGAACCCGCAAACTGCAATATTGCAGTTGGTTACTACATTATGGGGACTCCCGATCAGAAGTAATTGCCCTGTTTATAAGATAGCATTCATATTTTTAAAAATCTTTTATTGTCATATCTGCTCTGCAGGTTTTAGAGAGCAGTTTATATGCATAGTAAAATTACAGATCAAAGTAATAACTTCCCCTTCTGCTCTTGAAAAGGCATAAATCCATCCTGACTTCTCGTAGATTTGAATAATAAAAGTAAACTGCCTCTTTAGCCAGCGATCAGTCTTGGAAAAATGGGTTGGTTTGATTGGGTTTTATGGTCTATTAACCATTGTTCGTTATTCAATATCAAATCCTATATATATATATGTTTTTTCTTTGTTTAATGGCATGTCAACCTTTGTAGGTTATTCAATGCCAAAGCCATCTTCAGAGAAGAACAGTAGTGGTACTATTTAACCCATATCTGGGAGGATAAGGGGGTTTATACCTTTCCCAAGGGTATTTGTCCGAAAGTGAACGCAATAGCGCGACTGGTGTTCGAACTCGCGTACTACGATTCCGCAGTCCATCGCTTTAACCATTATACCACGAGGACACCCCATATAAATATATATATAGTTTTATTTTCAAACAATTCAGTATAATATAAGTATACAGCTTAAATGTCAAAAACATTTTCATTTCAAACAATTCAGTACAGTATTTTGTTCTATTTGACCCATAGATAGAACCCTATCAGGTGCTACCACTCTGGGTCAGAGTGGACCTGGAAGCGATGGCAATGAATGGTTACTCCGCATTCCAAAATTTTCTTGTATTACAGAAGCCTCACCATCAGTTGATTTATACTGCTACCCCAGCCGACTGGGCCAGGCAATGAAGGGGTACTATGCATTCTTCAAAGCTCTGTGACTGGAGCCTCGCTTTTAGATTCTTTAGGGTCATATCTCGGGCTTTCGTTCTGGTCAGTTTTACACCTCTGCTGTGCGGTTCATTACCTTCATCCAGAGTTTCTGAATAGTACTTTGCATTTTCAAATTATTGTAAAACATTTGAATAGTACGAGCTAAAGTTTACCAAAAATACAGGGGGTCTTGAGTGGTTATCTATGATTAAAGAACAAATGCTTTTCTGGTTATAACCAAACAACGAGAACGGGGAGAAGTACACAGGAACCTGTGTTCCCCTTTGAAGTAATCATTAAACGAAATGTCATTCGTTTTATAATTCACTTTCGCGCTTCAACGTTGTTTTGTTGACTTTAATGTTTCTTACAGTGTTTACACAATCGGTCGAACAAAAGGCGTTTCAGAAATTCGGGCATTAATTAAAGGTTGACTATTCCTAAGACACCGGCTTTTCAGAAAAGAAAAAGAAAACATCAAAAAAGGTCAATCTTGAAGCGAATAGTTATAATTAAATGAACCGTTTTATTAGGAAATAAACACACATTGAAACTGGCATTTGCATGATCTGAGTACATCAAATGCTAACGAACGACCTTACCAAATAAATCAATGATATACTGGTGTGTGTGTATATATATATACATATATGTCTGTGTGTGTGTGTATGTGTGTGTTTATTAGGGTGTGTTGTGTATTTTTAAAAAGGTAATATAGCACAAATTGATAATTAATTTGAACAGAGGTATCATATTTAGTGAACAGAATTATCATATTTAGTAAACACGACTAAAAACTAGCCAAAAAAAAAAAAAAAAAAGAAACTAAAAGGGCCTTTCAACTCGTACATTTTCAGGATACAACCAGTAAATGTAACAAATCACTGAAACTATAAAACTATAAAAAGTGATGCAATAAGTAAAAACCAGGAGAAGAGTAATAAAAAAACCTACTACTCTCAAGATTTCTCAAATAATCTAAATGGACTAATAAATTTTCTCTGTCTATACAGGCTTGCGCGATATTCTATAATCGCCAAAGCCTCTCATATGGCTAAGTGTGTTTTGCGTCACGGCTTGCGTACGACAAAGAAACAATTATTTGAGTAGCCAGTTGGACAGAAATTATAATCTCGCAGATGACTATAAACGGCAGACTCCTGTGATTGCGAAATCAACACGGATATTCAAAGATTTGGCCGCCCAAATATACAATGCACACACATACACAATATATATATATATATATATATATATATACACGTAAATTGTTCAAAAAGTGCTCAGCCTTACCTTAAAAGAAAAGCTTGAACTGAATATTTTTGTTATGGGAACACACTATCACTTCTTATAAATCTAGAAAAAAACTAATTCAGATTTCTGTTTTAATTTCTTTCTAGACGTGGCCCATATAAAAGCGAGGGATCTGCAACAAATCTGAAATCTTGGTGAGGTTAAGAAATTTTTGAACGATCCTTGTAAATGCTGACAATTGAAAATAAGATATCATGGGATCTATGTCATAACACCCTTTTTATCCGTGATTAATACATTCCACAGCCAGCAGTAAATTCCTGAAACCATGGAGACCACCAAACCTTTCATATATTTGATGTGTACAGAGTATGGTAAAGTTTTACGCTCTTGCACAATTTCCAGCAAAATCCCCTTCCCACCAAATCATCATGTGATTAACCCTTTCATCTCTGTCAGGATAAAACCTACACTTGCTATCCTTCAGCGTATTATCCATTTACTTTGACGTAATTGCTTCTTATCGCATCATTTTGTGCTTCTATCAAAAGAGAATTTGTTTCTCTTTTAAGGTTTCCTCTTCACAGTCATGTCCATGTCATCTTATTAACAATGAAAAGGAATAGCCATATGAATTACTAGTACTACATCAGAATACTTGAAACAATATATCCCCGTCGACTGGAGCTGTAGAATATACCAACTGCATCTTAGTATAGGGTTATGAAACTCCTTACGAATGTTCTGGATATAGCATTAAACAAACTGATGGTGAGGCTCCAGTTCTGGAGCTTTGGAGAATATGGATTATCCCTTTATTTCTATTGCATCCATGTTGACTCTGGCCCGGAGTGGTAGCACCTGATAGGATCTTATCTATTGGTCACATAAAACTAATTGACATTTAGATTGCAAACAAATGACTTAGGTTTATTGGTTTGTTAGAAATAGAACTGTTGGACCATTTAACTACGTGTAAACAATCGACACTTTTTTAATTGAATGGTTAGTGTTACGTAACTAAGTTTGAAACCATTTAACTGTGTGCAAATAAAACTATTTTGTTTTATAGCAATATGTGGAGCCATTTAAGTGAGTGCAAACAAATGTTTAATACCAAATTTAACTATTCATGTAAGAATATTTGGAACTATTTAACTGTATGTCAACAATTGTAATAATTGTGGGAAAACAAATTAATTCTGAGTTATTTGAAAATAAGATTATCAACAAACTATTGACTTAAAAATCAATTGTTTAACCATTAAACTGAATGCAAACAAATGAGCTATGACTCGTTTTAAAACGGTATCTACAAATGACGCCTTTGCAAATCATATGTATAAAAGAAATTTGGCATTTAATGAATTACAATGGTTGATATGCCATGAAACCTAATCAAACAAAATTTAAAAGCATATAATGGTGTGGAAAATATTTGGATTAGGAAATGTTATTTGAATCTTTAATTGCTCATAAGTGATTATTATCAATAGTTGCTTGAAACAATATAATTTATTTACAAAAGAGATGAGCTTTGGCATGAGTCACGCTATAAGGTTTGAAAAGACATCAACCAACGAAGTCTCTGTGTTTAATGGTACATCAACTTTCGCTAGTTATTTAATACAAGATCCATCCTTACGAAAGACTAGTAGGAGTAATAGTTAATCTAAGCTTTACTAACAGCTCAGTCAACTGGGGCGTTAGAATATGCCGACGGCACCACTGTAGAGATGTTAGATCTCCCCACCACCACGAGTGTCCTAGATATGACACTAAACTATCTCATGGTAACTCTCCAGTCCCGGAGCTATACGTAATGTGAAGTTTCCCTTCATTGCCATTACTCCGTGCTCCACTCTGACCCGGAGTGGTAGGTCCTGTTAGGGTTCCATCTATGGGTTAAATAGAACTACGTAATCATTTACGATACTTGAAACCATTTAACTGTGTGCAAATAAGAAATGATTTGTATTAAATTGAATTACTAGTGCTTGATAGGAATTCTTGAAACAATTTAACCATGTAAAACAAATTATTGATATTACATTGAATTCTCACGGTAATCTTTGACAATTCAAAATGATGTTAATAAGTTTTATAATGTTCTGCGTCTCAGTCGCATCGAACCAGAAATTGAGAAAATTCTAAGAATCAAAATGTTTTTTGGAGAACACGATCAACCACATCACAGATTTTGAGTATCAGTCAAATCATAGGAGGAGTTCGTGCAAAAAAACTCGAGGCAACACTCTTGTTCGTTGAATTCTCCAAGGCATTTGATTATATATATTGAGGGAAGATTGAGCAAATATTTCCAGCACATGGTCCCCTCAAAGAAACTGTCGCAGCCATAATGATGCTAAATAAAAACAGAAAAGTGAAACCTCGCTTAGCGGATGGAGACACATACCTCTTTGACATTGTTGCTGGTGTTCTACAAGCAGATAAATTAGCCCCGTATATGTCCATAATCTCCCTAGACTACGTACCTCAAAGATTGATTGATGTAATGAAAGATAATGGCTTTATACTAAATGAGACAAAAAGCAGACGATACCCCGCAGAAACTCTTACGTACGCATACTATGCTAATGACGTAGCGCTTCTTGCAAATACGACAACCAAAGCATAATCCCTGTTGCATAGACTGGAACTGGCAGCAGAAGGCATTCGTCTCCACGGGAATGCAGACAAAACGTACATGCATTTTAATCAAATAGGAGACATTTTCACTCTAAATGGTGGGTCTCTGAAATTAGAGGACAAGTTACGTACCTCAGTGGCTTCGTCCCATCTACTGAAAGTGATATCAATATGTGCTTAGTGATGGTATTAACTACTATCGAAAGGTTATCGACCATATAGAAGTCTAACCTATTCGATAAAATAAAACGCAATTTCTTCGAAGCAGCGGTTGTATCATTGCTACTATATGGATGCACCACATTGACGCTGACGAAACGTCTAGAGGAAATCTATGTAGGAACTTTCACAAGAATGCTACGAGATATACTGAACAAATCCTGTAAGCGAAATCCCACGAAACAACAGTTGTACCACCACCTACCTCCCATCTTTAACACTGTCCAAATAAGATGAACGAGGCATTCCAAACACTGCGGGAGAAAAAAGGACGAACTCATAAGTGACGTTCTCTAATGGAATCCTTCATATTAATGTGCCAGGGTTGGCCGACCAACAAGACCTATCGGGAGCGGTGGATGATTGGGACGGAGAGAGAGAGAGAGAGAGAGAGTCAGTGAAATCTGTGCTAGTTGCGTGACTTGATGATGACTACATTGAATTATAAGTATTAGAAAGGTTTGAAATCAGGTGTGTGCAATAAAAACTATTAGTGTAGGATAACAATACTCGAAATCACACAACTTTTAGCTAAAAATACTTAAAGCAATTAGATAACAATACTTTAAGATAAAAACTTGAGACAATTAGATAATATTTGAAACAATCTAACTTTCCGCTTTGGCTCGTTCAAAAATAACGTTATCGACAAACTATTCGTTTACAAATCGTATATACTCAATATATATATGTATAAACAGATTTTGGCATTAAATAACCTCCAAGGCTTGATATGCCGTAAAACACAACCAACCATAATTTTTTCAATGGTATTATTCCGAATGTCAACATAATAGTAAAATTGAAGTTTAAACTCGTTTATGTTGCAGCCCAGTATGTTTGCCATTCCTACACGGGGGACTCCTTGCAACTAGCCAACATCACAAGTGCTAACAATATTAGTTACAATAAACCTGTAAGTAAGTGGAGGTGCCGTGGTGTAATGGTTATCGTCGTGGAAAATGGACACGGCGACACGAGTTCAAATCCTGGACGAGACTGAGAAAGGTATGAATCCAATTATTGATTGGGTAAATTGATTGGGTTAATAGGAGGACAGACTGGGTTCTTCAGCCTTGCTGAGGCAACTAGTCTAGGAGAAGGAAAATTCTGAATTCAAACCTGTTAAACTTCGCTTAAAAATTGAACTTGTGTCATATCCTGCCCGAGCGGAGGGGTTGGTAAACGTGATGAACCTGTAAGTAATGAAAAGCAGGACTCCAGAAATTGAGCCTCACCACTGAATCAAGTTAAGTGTCATATCCAAGACACCATGCTTTTGACTTTCAGCAAAACTAAGCAAGATTCGTTAATAACTTTATACACGGTTTTATCTACCAAGACATATATCCCTTTTGCCATCAAATCTATCAATAATTTTTTTCTTTCTGGTTGGCTCTCTCTGTGTTTGTCTCTGTGTCTCTCCGATACCTTACGTCTGCAGTTTTTTTTGTTCCAGTTGGCTCACCGTAGAAAAAGACATGCTAACGTTTTTCTTCTAATCTTTTTTTTTTTTGTAATTTCCTTGTATACAAACAAAGCCACTCATACTAAATACCACGTCAACTAATAAAACTGAACAGAGAAGACTTATCTAAATCTTTGTTTTTTTTTGTTATCTTCATTTCGTTTATGTCTAAAACTTTGCTATGTCGTCCCGTCTTGTTTTCGTGTCCAACGGAATGAGCACCATCTATTGGACAGATTAATCGAGAGACATTCGTGACGCTAAACTATTCTTTGAGAAGTGTCTGCACGAATTTGGAAGACGAGCAATTCAAATAATTCTTTATTCGGGACAGTACCACTTGCTTGTTACGAGAGAGAGAGAGAGAAAGAAAGAGAGAGAGAGAGAGGGAGTGTGTGAACGATACAGACAAAGAGAGACAAAGACAATGATACAGATGAAGAGAGAAATATAGTGATAGAGACCGAAATGGAGACAGGGAGATATAGAGAGAAAGAGCGAGAGAGAGAAGCAAACATATTCAGAAAAGAAGAACGAGAGATACAGAGAGATACAGATATACGAAGAAAGAAAGAAAGAAAGAAAGACTGATAGCAAGAGATAAATATAGAGAGGAGGAGAGGCCGAGAGATACAGAAAGAGAGAGACAGAAGGAGAGACAGTGAGATAGAGAAAGAGATACAGAGTGAGAGAGAGAGAGAGAGAGAGTGAGTGAGAGAAAAACAGACAGAGACAAAGATAGTGACAGAGACGGACACCGGTAGACGCAAAGGGACAGTGACACACATACATATACATACGAGTACAGAGAGAGAGAGAGAGAGAGAGAGAGAGAGAGATAGCCAGAGATAGATATAGAGAGTAAGAGAAAAAGAAAGAGACAGAGGTAGAGACAATGGGACAGGGAATGAAACAGAAGGACGGACTGAGATAAAGACGGTGACAGGCCCAGAGAGACAGTGACACACACGCACAAATATGCACACTCACAAAGGAAGAGAGAGAGAGAGAGAGAGAGAGAGAGCAAGAGAGAGAGAGAAAAAAGAGAGAGATATGTAAGGAAATTAAAACATTTCGATAAAATGTACGAAAAGCAAGAAACGATTTTATTAACACGTGAACTCTTGCCATCGATGATAAATCAATTCTGTCTTGATTTGTGTGTTTTCTGTATTGTACACAGGAATGTAAGTATGTCGACAAATATGCATATAGAGAAATGCATATAGAGTCTGTAAAAGTACCAGTTATAAGTATTGAAACAAGCATAAAAATCCATTTTATAGCTTACAGTAATGTAAATTTGGCGACCTTGGTCGAGGGTGACCCGATGGAACCATTTTCAATAGCTACTACACCAAGATGTAGGGGCGGGCGCTTCTCCATTCCCACGATTGCTCCACTTTACCCGTGATATTTACCTTATCATACTAAGTGTTAAGCAAGGGGATAGCAAGTGCCATTTTTAGAGTCTTTGGTATGACTCGACCTGGGATTGAACCCCGGTCCCCCGGCCCACTTGTGAACACTCTACCCAATAGGCCGGTTTATATATATATATATATATATATATATATATATATATATATATATATATATATAATCTAACTTGATGAACGAAAGCGTGAAAACTTTGAGCCTTGTATTACCTTTTAATGTAATGCGGCATCAAGTACCATTTTTTGAGTCTTTGGTTGCGGACCCCCTTCCGTGGTCTCCAGACAACGACTGATCTAGAGAAAGTGAATGAAGATATTTTTCTTGGAACAGTAGTGTGTATGTCTTTTTTTCGTATTTCTTTATACAATACAAATAAGACTTTTGCCTGAGTACAGAGGTGTCCATATATTCTTATATACCTCTGAGGGTTATTCAATAAATGACAGAGGGTTGAAGAGAGAAAACTTTTGCTTTCCTTAAGGACATCTGCGAGAAACTGAAATAGAAAACCTCGACAGAGGTTCGATCTCAGTAGACTAATTGCATTGAAACTCCTTTGAATGTTCACTACCCTGGAAATAGATACCTATGACATGTACTATGAAATAGTGGGGTTTTGTACAAGTAAAGTTGGCGACCGTAGTCGAGGGTGACCCGAAGGCTCCCTTTTCAATAGCTACAACATCGACGTGTAGGGTGCTACTCCTTTCTCTGGAATGCTCCACTTTACCCTTGATCCGTACCTTATAATGCTGAATGTTAAGAAAGGCGGCATCAAGTACCATTTTTTGAGTCTTTGGTATGACTCGACCTGGGATTGAGCCTCGATCTCCCGTGCCATTGGCGAACACTCTACTGATTAGGCCAATAAAAAGATTTTGAATACGTGAGCAGAAACAGCATTAATGTACTATTTAGTTAACCTATTAACGCCTAACGTAGTACAATGTTTAGCAAGCTAGATTAACGTACCATTGTTAGTTCGATTTTCAATGAGAGCCTCATAATCTTGATCTTGTGTCGAATAAACAAATATTTGTAAACAATAGGGCACCTCGTATGGCTTTGTTAGCATGCTAGACTAGCAAACCATTACTAGTGGGTTCAAGTCTCACTGAGCGGTACAATAGATCTGCCTTGTGTCACAGCTGTGAAAATAACAGTTTCGGCTAAATTTCCAATACTTTTTCAATTGCCTTGATTTATTCGAAACCCGTTTTAAAAAGATTAAAAAAAAAAGTTTTCCTTTTTCTTACAAGTATTCAGTGCTATCACATTTTACTTGCAGAACTTTTACTTTATATGATTAAATGCACGCACGGTTAATATTTTTTCCAATAGAATTTAGTTCGAAGAGTTTTCAATTATTATGTAAGAACTTTTGTAATGGGAATGTAATTCATTCAACTACTTATTGATCAGCTTTCTTCTCGGTCAAAAAGTGACGAGGGGATCTGTCACATGTTTGTAAGTAACTAAATTAAGGATCTTCTTAGAAAGTGGGAACCCATTTACTTTAGTTACATCTCAGTAAATCACTAAATAAAACGTCCATAAAATTGCAGTTTCTATTTACATTTTTTATATCACTATACATCACTGAATAAAAGCTTTCAATTTAAACAAAAATTCTATGAAAGCTTATCACATCTCTGTAGATTACTGAATAAAAGCTTTCAATTTAAACAAAAATTCTATGAAAGCTTATCACATCTCTGTAGATTACTGAATAAAAGCTTTCAATTTAAACAAAAATTCTATGAAAGCTTATCACATCTCTGTAGATTACTGAATAAAAGCTTTCAATTTAAACAAAAATTCTATGAAAGCTTATCACATCTCTGTAGATTACTGAATAAAAGCTTTCAATTTAAACAAAAATTCTATGAAAGCTTATCACATCTCTGTAGATTACTGAATAAAAGCTTTCAATTTAAACAAAAATTCTATAAAAGCTTATCACATCTCTGTAGATTACTGAATAAAAGCTTTCAATTTAAACAAAGATTCTATGAAAGCTTATCACATCTCTGTAGATTACTGAATAAAAGCTTTCAATTTAAACAAAAATTCTATGAAAGCTTATCACATCTCTGTAGATTACTGAATAAAAGCTTTCAATTTAAACAAAAATTCTATGAAAGCTTATCACATCTCTGTAGATTACTGAATAAAAGCTTTCAATTTAAACAAAAATTCTATGAAAGCTTATCACATCTCTGTAGATTACTGAATAAAAGCTTTCAATTTAAACAAAAATTCTATGAAAGCTTATCACATCTCTGTAGATTACTGAATAAAAGCTTTCAATTTAAACAAAGATTCTATGAAAGCTTATCACATCTCTGTAGATTACTGAATAAAAGCTTTCAATTTAAACAAAAATTCTATGAAAGCTTATCACATCTCTGTAGATTACTGAATAAAAGCTTTCAATTTAAACAAAAATTCTATGAAAGCTTATCACATCTCTGTAGATTACTGAATAAAAGCTTTCAATTTAAACAAAAATTCTATGAAAGCTTATCACATCTCTGTAGATTACTGAATAAAAGCTTTCAATTTAAAATAAGATTTTCTATATAATTTCATCACGTCTCTTTAGATTACTGAATAAAAAGCTTTTTATTTGAAATAGGATTTTCTGTATAATTTCATCAAGTCTCTGTAGATTACAGAAGAAAATATTTTAATTTAAAATAGGATTTTCTATATAATTTTATCACGTCTATGTAGATGACTGAAAGTTAAATGCCGTTAATTTGAAATTGTATTTTCTATATAATTTTATCACATCTCTGTAGATCTGTGGTTTTCAAACATTTTGGAACCGGATTCCTTTTCTATTTCGGGGAATATTTTGTGAACCTCCAAATAAAATGGAATCTCGTAGACTTTCATATAAATAAAAAAAAAATATGTCAAAAATATTTCTCGAAAATCACATCCAACATTTGCACGGAGTAATGACATTTAATGAGAAGGATGTGCTTGTTTTGCTTGGCACAAATTGTCGATTCTTGCTGATATTTTTGACACAGATAAACGCAATTCACTTTGCGTCTCAAGGTTTGATTTGTATTTTATCATTGTAGCGGTAAGTGCTGAACGTGCAGTTTCTCATGAATATGCAGTTGCAAAAGGCATTTTGACCGCCTTTTAAGACAACACTGGATACTCAAAAACCACGCCGAACCAAAATTGTTGGAGTGATTGCTATTTAAATTGAATTTTTTTTATAGAAACTAGAACTACAAAACAAAAAATATGAATTTGCACTTCAGTCCCACACAGGATAATATAAACTTTCAAGATACCTTTGAAACGTATGCTGAGCCCTACTGTTTACGTTGCGGACCCCCTTCCGTGGTCTCCAGACAACGACTGATCTAGAGAAAGTGAATGAAGATATTTTTCTTGGAACAGTAGTGTGTATGTCTTTTTTTCGTATTTCTTTATACAATACAAATAAGACTTTTGCCTGAGTACAGAGGTGTCCATATATTCTTATATACCTCTGAGGGTTATTCAATAAATGACAGAGGGTTGAAGAGAGAAAACTTTTGCTTTCCTTAAGGACATCTGCGAGAAACTGAAATAGACAACCTCGACAGAGGCTCGATCTCAGTAGACTAATTGCATTGAAACTCCTTTGAATGTTCACTACCCTGGAAATAGATACCTATGACATGTACTATGAAATAGTGGGGTTTTGTACAAGTAAAGTTGGCGACCGTAGTCGAGGGTGACCCGAAGGCTTCCTTTTCAATAGCTACAACATCGACGTGTAGGGTGCTACTCCTTTCTCTGGAATGCTCCACTTTACCCTTGATCCGTACCTTATAATGCTGAATGTTAAGAAAGGCGGCATCAAGTTCCATTAATGGAGTCTTTGGAATCACTGGACCTGGGATTGAATCCTGTTTTCCCGGACCATTGGCGAAAGATTCACTTGGATCTGTTTGAGCTTACTTTGCGCTATTTCCTTTAGAAAGGCATGAATCCACATCTTTCACATCAGATATTGACAGGTAATTGGGCAGTTGAAGACATTTAAACGATGTAAAGATAGACTATTTACCCAGCTATGGTTACATAGAATCGACTGGGTTCTTTAACCTTAGTATGGCAAACGATTTAGGAGACGGAAACTGAATTCAAATCAGTTATGCTTCATCATAAAATTCGCCTTGTGCCATACTCTGCCCGTAGTGGATTAGTTGGGTAACTATACAAATATACAGACTAGACTATTAAGATCGAGACAAAATCTTCATCTTCTTGAAACAAAGAAATGCCTAGTTGAGAAATTTGTTCGATATCGACCGGAAGACCCCTTTGATATGCTGCATATGTTTCGTGGGTAGCATGAGAGGATATGCACCTGTTCCTAAAGTAAACAGAACACAGGTGCCTCCTCAGTGGAAATGCCACGTAAGTTGCGTGAGTAGCTTGCGAGATGAGAGGTGCGTCCACGAGCAAAGCGTTATTGGTGGGTATGATCACGAGGATTTGTGTTGGCGTACGGAAGATTATATAAAGCAGAGAAGATTTCGATCCCAGCATAGACGAGCGGAGAACGAAGATGACCATTACTTGTCTTGCGTCAGACTGCCCAGGTTTGAAAGGTAGAGAAAACCTGAGCTATACGAGACTGACGAAAATCTAAAAGTGAGTAGAAACTAAGATGAGTCGATGCCTTGAGATGATGAAAGACTCACAAAAACAGAGAAGCGAAAAAAAAAAATAATTCGATGCTTTCACATAATGTCAGACTCGCGAAAGCTGAAAACCGAGGAGGAACGAGGATTATTCAATGCTTTTAGAGGGTCTGGCGGCAACACCCCACAAGACACCAACTGTACGGCCACCTGCCTCCTATCACAAAACTATTCAAGTTAGACGAACAATACATGCAGGACACTGCTCGAGAAGCAGGGACGAACTCATAAGAGATGTACTCTTATGGACCCCCACACATGGCCGTGCAAAAGCAGGACGACCAGCAGGAACATACATTCAGCAACTATGTGAGGATACGGGATGTTGTCCAGAAGACCTGCCTGAGGCGATGAACGATAGAGAAAAGTGGCGAGAGAAGGTCAGGGATATCCGTGCTACCAGCGCGACATGATGATGATGATGAGGAGGAGGATATCAGAGTCACAAAATGGTGAAGCGAGGAGAAACTAAGTTGATTCCTAAGCCTTAAGATGGCTCTAAACCTGACATGCGAAAGTTGATAAGCGAGGAGAAATTAGATAATTCAGTGTCTAGAGGTGTCCTTGTACCAGTTTCGCTAATGCGAAACGAAGAGGAATTGGTTCACTGAAGATTCGTATCTCGCCCCTACGGGAACAGCTCAGCCATCCTCGACCCTCTTTCACTTTACGCATGCGTAAATTTCGAGTAATAAAAGGAAAAGAAAATTAACAGATTATATTTTTGCTCATCAGCGTTGTTGTCTTGTATACAACAAATATATAAAAATGAAATGATGGTTTTTAAGCGCCTTGATCTCTGTCTAGCATCTCAATTTCGTCTAGACGAATCAGTGCAAATTTGAAAAAAAGAAAGAACTAATGCAGGCACTTTTTAACCGTAGTTTTTTTTATTTTTTGGTTGTGAAACCGGGATTGTTCAAGTACAAAAATCTCCATAATCATTAACCCTAGCTAAATGCATATATTTATTGTTTCCTTTACTGAGAATTTATCTCAAAGGGTTAGAGAGAACGTATAGTATTTCAAAAGAAACACAACTTCATATTATGTCAGAAGAGATTCTACTGTGCTTGGACCATTGAAAACCTCAAAGTAATTGTCTTTTAATGTTTGAAACATTATTAATTTCTGTCATGTCGTGGCAAAGACTGCGTCAGTCCCGAGAATTTTTAAACGCATCTCATATATATATATATATATATATATATAGGACGAAGCTCTATTTCTACCAAAATGGACAATTGGTGTATGAGTACGTGTAGAGCTTGGAATGAAGTAACCAGATTGCGTGCAAATACGCATGCGTACTTCATTGTATAAGCGGAAATGGAACGGACAAATTCTTTTTTCAGCAAGAAACAGAATATAAAAAAATAACATAAATAATGTAAAATGCTCACTGGAGCTTAAAATGTCAGAGGAAAGTGAGTTGAAAAGATCAAAGATCTGGAAATATTAGCAAAATGGAAAGATAATAAGGTAAAAACTAAAAGAAATAGTCGAGTAGGTAGAAATAGAAAAGAGGGAAGAGAAGTGAAAGAAAAGGAGGAAGAGTGGTTGCTCTGTGTGTGTGTGTGAGAGAGAGAGAGAGAGAGAGAGAGAGAGAGAGAGAGAGAGTTCGATGACAGGCGGGGTCGTACGAGTCAGAGAAGAAGAACTCGATGTGGGGAAGATTGAGGGCAAAATTGAAATGATCGATGTGATGGAGTAATAAAGAAATCATTTCGAAGAAAAGGTTGCAAAATGAAACCAGAAGCAAAAAAAAAAAAAAAGAAAAGAAAAGAAAAGAACCAGTAAGAAAAGCCAATTCTGCATAGACGGGAGGGAAGGAGAGGAGAGAGTAAGAAATAGATTAAAAAGAGAGGGTGGTAAAAAAATAAATGGATACAAGGAAAAGAGAAGGGAGATAAAACGAGGAGGACAACACACACACACACACAGAGAGAGAGAGAGAGAGAGAGAGAGAGAGAGAGAGAGAGAGAGAGAGAGAGAGAGATGAAATGGAAGAGTAGAGAGGTAAGAAAAGCGTAGCGAGTGGTAAAATGATCTATGAAGAACTGAAAAGTAAAAAAGAGGGAGGAAAGAAGAAGTATCGTGGAACATAAGAAAGAGAGGGGAGATGAAAATAGGAGAAAGACAAAATAGACAGAGAGAGAGAGAGAGAGAGAGAGAGAGAGAGAGAGAGAGAGAGAGGAGGAGGAATAGGAAAGAAAAGAAGCAATAAAACAGCGGGTGGTAAAAAGAAAGATAAAAGTATAGCGCGAAAAGAGAAGAATAATGTTTGCAGCGAGCATTATCGCGGAGAGTGAACTTAGCAGTCAAAGTTCAAATCCAGATTGAGATTGCTTACATTTCACTTCGCACTAATAACCTAGAGGAAATACACGGATCCATCTTTAGTCAATAGTTGGTCCGACAGTGTTCTTGTAACATTAGTAGGACAACTAATAAAGGAGAAAGAAAAATTCAGGAGTCATGGGAGGAGTAACTCTGAGGGAAGTCCCCGTGTTGTAGTGGCTAAAGTTCTGGACAGTGACATTATAGTAACGAGTTCGAATTTCAGTCATTCTATTATGTTCACTTCCGAACTAATACTTCTAGGAAAGGCATGAATCCCCTAATTTTCCCCTGGATATGGGTTAAATAGAACCACCACTGTTCTTTTACAAGGATGGATGCAGCATTATATAACTCACGAATGTTGAGATGCCATTAAACAAAGAAACCAAATGAGACTTGTAACTACACCTATCAAAAATAACTCTTAACAACTAAACATTTTCTACAGAAAGATTTTACAGAACTAAACGACTTATATGATAACAAGAGGGTATCTAGACATCTAGATTGCAGTCTAGACATCTATACACCATTAAATGTCAATTTTACAATAGAATAGAAGAAAAAAAACTTGTATCGATACTTCTTGAACGGAATATTTTGGTGAAACACGGAATTGTATCGCTCTCCATATTCATTAAAAATTGTGAGACTTTTTACTGTTTCCAAAATTGAAGATTCATCCAAAAGTTAATACTTCAGGATGTAAGGGACATAAATAATAATTGCGCAACAGTATATCGAAAGTTGAATTTTAAAAAACAACTCGCTGGAATACTAAAGAAAGTATTGTGAAAAAATAAATAAAAACAACGTTAAATTGATTATTCATTTCTGTCTTAGAAAATAAAACTTCTGTTTCAATATTTTTGAATATAGTAATTTACGAAGCTCTTTCCTTCGATATGGCACAAGACCGAATGAATGGGGCACCAAATGAGGCTCGAGCTCACTCGTGTAGGTTTGCTCGTCAATCTTGCTAACCATTACACCACCAAAGGTGCCTAATGCTTTTGAATATAGAGCGTATGAGGGTTGAGCATTAAAGTAAATGAATTAAACAATAAACGGAATTAATATTTTAGTAAAATAAAATTATAATTAAATCTTTATATTAAATTAGATAACGTGATAGAATGATCAACTTAGTGAGGTTCAGTTACAGTTTTCTTTGTTTAATGGCATATCAAATTTCGTCGGTTATTTAATGCCAAATCTATCATTGTAGAAAGACAGTGTTGGTACAATTTAACCCATAGCTGAGAGATAAGGACGTTCTTACTTTTTCCAAAGATATTTATCCGAAAGTGAATGTAATAGCGCGACTGGAGTTCAAACCTGTTTACTACGATTTCACAGTTCAGACTCCACACCATCATAGTAATGGTTGGTTGGTTGATTGGTTGTTTGTTTTAAGGCATATCAACCCTCTTCGGGTCATTTAACGCTGAATTAAGTCATTTTGGTTTGGTTTTATGGCAAATCAACCATTGTAGTTTATTTAATGCCAAATCCATTTTTATGCAAATAAAAATTTACTTCAAACGGTTTTGTATAAGTACACAGATAAATTTTAAAAACAAACAGGGGGGTGTCCTCGTGGTGTAATGGTTAAAGCGATGGACTACGGAATCGTAGTAAGCGAGTTCGTACTCCAGTTGTGCTATTACTTTCACTTTCAGGCAAATACCCTTGGGAAAGTTATGAACCCCCTTATCCTCCCAGCTATGGGTTAAATAGTACCACTACTGTTCTTCAAGGAGAATGGCTTTGGCATTAAATAACCTACAAAGGTTGATATGCCATTAAACAAAGAAACCAAACCAAACCTTAAAAAAACAGTTCTATTTCAAACAATTAATTTAGCAAAAGTTCAGCTTTTGGCTTACACAAAGTTAAACGTAAAAAAAGATCTATTTCAAACAATTAAGTTAAGCATAAGGACACTGTTTAATTCTCTTTAACCCATTGATAGGACCCTATCAGGTGCTACCACTTCGGATTGAGTTAACCTGGAAGCGATGAGAATAAAGAGAATTAATTTTTTTATTTATTTATTGCGGACTTTTTCCTCATCTTGGTAGTTTTTTTTTGTTGTTTCTTCTTTCACTACGCTTCGGCCAAATTTCACCTCTGGCCTTGAACCTGAAGAAGGCCAGAAGTGAAATTTGGCCGAAACGTAGTGAAAGAAGAAACAACACAAAAAAACTACCAAGATGAAGAAAAAGTCCGCAATGAATAAAATAAAAAATTAATTCTCAGATTAAGAAGCCTCATCTCAAAATGATTCCAATTAAAGACAAGTACGAGAATAAAGAGGTACTCCAGATTCCCAAGAACTCAATCACTGGAGCCTCACCATCAGATTGTTAAGTGTCATATCCAGGACATGCATTGGGGGAGTTCTACCACTCAGCGGAGATGCATTCGGTGTATTATGCAATACAATCCGAGTGAACCACAAAGTTAGGGATCAAAATGTGATGTAAATGCTAATATATTAACAAGGAAGCTCATCTAATGTAAGAAGGAGAAGACTAAATTTTCAATCTTTCGTAGACTCAAGAAAAACTTTGTAAAAGAAGGGTTAATCAAGGTCAATCTGCACCATGTTCTCTGAAGGCATATATACTGGAGAAAAATTACGTTTAAAGTAAGAAAACTATATGTATTTAAAAACGACAGCTTCGTGACTATAGCGGGAGTTTCTCACTTGAATTACATCAAGAATAGGCAATGTAAGAAAAGATTTAAGAATGCATAGTAAAATCTGAAAGCTGCGGGGTTAACCTCCCACACTGAAAAGCTTAGTTTCAGGGACCGTTTCCACCTGCTATTACCTGCCCTTCATCTGAAAAGCTTATTATATCTTCCCACTTTAAATATATCATGCGGATTGGATGTGGTTAAATCCTAGATTAATATGAAGAGGTCAAAATATATTCACATATACGCATGCTTACTCACTTTCATAGGTACAAATACTATGTTGGTGTTGGTTATTTTATAAGTAATCTAATGAATTCGATGCTCGTAGAAAGGACATTTACTTTGTGTCAATGATCCAGATTAGGATGATCCACATACCTTAATCAGCAGCATTCGGCATTTATATACCTTGCCCCTTTGTCAAATGCAACACTGATTCAAACTTTAAACGAAGAAAAGCTAGTTTGAATTCAGTTTTTTTTTCTTTTTCTGAGGCAGAAGTGTGTAGTAAACAGATGAATTCGTGTATGTCTCCGAGGGCATTAGCGCAAAGTGAAAGCCGCCTCGTTCGGGATTTAAAATCGGGTCACATATTCCAAGTCTTGCGATGATAAAGTTACGCTTAGGGTGTTTTCGATACTTGCGTTTATAACCAGATGACAAATGAGAATATGGTGAGTGGAAGTAAAAGTACAACAACCTCATCCTCAAGGTAAGCCAACCTCTGGCCATATGCGGTTTGCAAAGCAATTTTCTTGTGGCCAGCCACAAAGGCCAACTTGAAAGAATATCCCTCATTTCCGGTAAAGGATGGCGTTTTGAATGTCGACATTGATCAATATTAATTGCCTCCGCTTTTCCGGTTTTGCTTTTTGGTCACCAATCGTACCACATTTGACATCATCGATCTTATGATTGGCCTCAGCTGGTATTTCACTAGTGAAAAAGGATTTGACATCATGACAAATATAAAGTCGAAGCAAACAAAAACGTTTCAGTGATAAACATTTGCAAGATATAGTGTGTACAGCGACAACTTAATAACAGCCCGAAATTGAAGAGATTGATGTGTAAATTCAACACCTAATATTTCATTCGTTGTCGTGCCAACAAAAGCTGTATATTGTGGTTTTTTCCTCGGGCTACATCGTTCTTTTGAATGCAATTCACTTAGGAGATATAATACAAAGATAAGATGGAGTGTTCCTAGTGTGTATGTGTATATATATACTTAAAATATCAACTCTATAAAATGCAGAAACAAGCAACTCACATTGTATAAAATTCTATACAGCTGTAATACTGGATATGTGCTATAGACTAAGAGAATATATGATCTATCTAGCTATCTGTCAGAGGTCTAGCAAGTTTTTTTTCCCAATAAACAAGAATTTTTTCTCAGTCTTTCCCAATCTACATATAAAACTAGCTAGCAAACGAGAGAGTGTGTGTGTATGTGAGAGAGAGAAAGAGAAAGCGAGAGAGATTACGCTCTCTAGCAGTTAATTCACTTGCTAGATGCCTATCCTATTTTTCCATACAAATAAAACAGTTTTATTCAGCCCTTTCCTATCTATCTATGTCCATGCTTTACAGGCTTGGGTAATACTATATATATATATATGGTAGAAAGATAAAATTGTCGCCCTAGAAAAGACGACATGATTCCATTTCCGTTTAATGAAAACCGGTTTTCTTTTTTGTTGCAGACAATCTACTAGTTGGCCAGTTGTGTACAAACTCTAAGAGCGATAGGAGCCTTCTCTCATGTCTGAAAGTGACACAATGTTTAACGAGCGAGATCGGAGATGCGCCGCTGTACAACTCATGCTCTTTACCGATGCAACAGGACCATTACCGGCACCCTCTAAATGCAACAGGGACGTGCCCAGGGTGATGAAAACAAAGTTTCCGGCTACGGTTATGGCCTTTGATGTGGTTTCAAGTGAGCGCTACATCATGCTATCTCACATCTTCGAACTTGGCTTGAAAGTCAACACCAAAGTGTGCCTGGATGTGCTGAAGAGTGTGGTGATCCCATAGTGCAATCAGGGGGCCGGTGGCAGACCCTGGGTGTAGCAGCAGGACTCGGCGCCGGCCTACAAGTCCAAAGAGACCAAGGCTTGGCTTCAGAAGGAGTGCTACGACTTTGTACCCTTCTCTCACAGCTCCCTCCCCCGACCTGAACCCGCTGGACTACTTCGTTTTATCATACGTCGAGAACATCACCAACATGACCTCCAACAACATCAAAGCGAGCCTGATCGCTGCCATCAGCCGAGTATTCGCTGAGCTCCCGCCGGGGCTTGTAGAAAAGGCGTGCTCCCAGTTCCAGATCCGTATCAAGGCGGTGATTGAGGCTGAAGGCCGCTACATTGAATAGATGTCAGTTCTACTACATACTCAAGTTACCTGAATTGATTTTTTCAATAAAAATTTTAAAATAAAGCTGTAGTGTTGTTTTATTTATGGCGAAAATTTTATCGTTTCACACACTATATATATATATATATATATATAGATACACATAAGTTAATATTGGAAAAGAATCCAACAATATGGAGAAAAATTGAAAAACAAAGTGATCCAAAGTGAAGAATTTAATGTGAATGAAAGTCGACGCTATACGTTTTGGTTTTAATAAACCATCACCAGGACTTAAAAAAGATGTTACCGAGAATCGTTAGATCACCGATGGATTTTTAATGAAATACAAAACAAAGGAGATTATATATAGAGAGAAAGGGGTAGGCTACCGTTTAATCAATAAGCCAGCGTTCTTATTTTTAAAAAATATTATGTAACTTTGAAAGGCAATGAACGCTGATATATTGTTGAAAGGGTAGCCTACCTCTTTCTCACTATATATGATCGCCTCCCTTGTTTTGTAATTCATTATACATCCATCGGTGATCTAAAGATATTTGATAACATTTTTCTTAGTCCTGCTGATGGTTTATTAAAACTTAAACGTTATAACGTCGACTTTCTTTGACATTAAATTCTTCTCTTAGGATTATTTAGCTTTTCGATTTCTCTTTCTCTCTCTCTCTCTATATATATGTATATATATATATATATATATATATATATATATCCAGGAGTTGGAGGATTGCTGTAGGTTTGCAACGTCGTCTTGCCATTCCAGATGAAATACTGTCACTGACCCGAGCTTATTATCTACACAGTTCAAAAAAAAAGTTGGTGTGTGTGTGTGTGTGTGTTGTCAGTGAATTAGCTCGGTTGGTAGTACCTCGTTACGTTTCAGTTCAGTTCAGCGCATCTTACGTTGATTCTCATCTTGTCAAATGAATAATCTCGATTTTCAAATGTTTTAAATGACACATTCTTACAAAAAATTATCTCGCGTTCTTTCTGTTTTGATCACGTGTAATTTCCGCAAAATCAAACCTAAAATAATCCTAATTGATATTAGTGTCAAAAAAGATATCTCGACCTTGACCTTCGACCGTTTTCTGAATAAAATTTCATTAATCGTTTTTACTAATTAATCTTTTTTTTTTTTAACAATCATCGATTCATTCACGTCAGTATGACGCTAAACGTCTTCCGGTGAAAATATATCGATAGTCTAGCTGTTTTGAACACATTGCTATCGCAAAGCTTCGTACATTTCTTGGAAATGTACTAAGCTTTTTGCTTAGATGTGGCACAAGGCCATATGAAAGGGGCACCCAATGAGACTCGAACTCACTCGTGTAGATTTGCTAGTCGAGCTTGCTAACCATTACACCACCAGAGGCGCCTAGCTTCGTATATTTCTTGCTGACATTAATGTACCCACTAAATATTCCCTTAAAACGAACTAATAACGCAGTTATGTAAACTCTTTTGGAATAAACTGACCTGATCACAAACACTGGTCGTTTGGCCTTTAATCTTTTTTTCAGCTGGAAAGTCGAGAAGACTTTTTTTTTTTTTTACACAAAAAGTAACATTTTTTTTTTTTTTTGGTATGGAAATCAGTTGAGTTCCCATAAAAATATGTTTCCAAGGATCAGAGGTTCCGTGTAGGTTTGAAATGTCGAGAAGACGTTCCAAACCTACACGGAACCTCTGGTCTCTGGTAATATATTTTTTATGGGAACTCAACTTCCAAACCTACACGGAACCTCTGGTCCCTGGAAACATTTTTTATGGGAACTCAACTGATTTCTATACGAAAAAAATGATAATTTTTGTGTAAAAAGAAAAAAAAAAAAATTGGCTCAAGAGCCTATAATTTCTGTGCCTGTATTTTTACATTTATTCTTCAATCGACGGATTCACACTAATTTTTAAATTTCGAGATACTTTGCTAACGTTAATATTCGACTTGACGCGAAAAGTCTGAAGGATCAAAATCAAAATAATTTCAGAAATCTTTTCCGATCAAAAATAAAATTTCTGAGCTAATTACATTCATAGATAAATAATCAACATTTTTAGCTAATTTCCATTCTTCCTGAATCGTACAGAAAAGTGAAGAAATGAACATTTCTTCAGTAAGTATGGATTAGTCTATGCCTATTCAACTACCTTTTAGTTCTTTTCGTTTAAGTGAAAACCTACATTCTTTTCTTTCAAGAATGCATTTAAATTTAACATCACTTATCTATTGTACACCTTAGTTTTAACGTAAGATTGATACTACTACTACAACTACTACAAAAAATTCTACGCTCTGGTTAAGATTATCTTTACTTACAATAAAAGATTTTATACTTTTTTTTTTAAGCAAACTTTTCTCTCAATTCAAATAAGAAAATAAATTGAAATTTTTTTATTAATTCATTTTCTCCATCATCCGACACACACAGACACACACACACACACACATTATATTCGGTCTTATGACACTGGTAAGACTGATTTGAAAGTAAATGTTGATACTTCGAAAGTGAATTAGACAGAAAGGACGACGGATCATTTTTTTCGATGACTAACCCTACACAATATTCACTATTCCCACTTTCGATCCCACCTCATCACCTTGTGCTTGACTTTGCAAATCTTTGTAAATATATATACCAGAATGAAAGATTATACGAAAACGTTTGACTGTATTGTCCTCACAGGATCTACGTATACCTTTTAGAAATCCTATGTACGCGCCTACATTTTAACCAAATAGATACGCAGTAAACATCTCTCTATCTCCCTATCTTTCTTTTGCTCTCACACAAACTACCTCTTTCTCTTTCATGTATAGAGAGAGAGAGAGAGAGAGAGAGTGAGTGTTTATTTTCTTTAACTTATCTATTTTCTTCTCACATTTTTATATTTTTGCACAGTAACAAATAAACGGGATTTCGCATATCGTCTTTCTACGAAATATAATAATAATGTGAGAAGGGAGAAAAAATGCTAAAATTACTGGTAGTCCTTATTGAAAGAAACATACATGAAAGATAAACACGGCATTTTTTTTATCGTTTCTTCCTTTTTTTTTTCCTGATATTCCATGAAATACAAGAATTGGCACCAGAATATGCAGACTCCCAAACATTAGCAAACATGGAACCGCAAGCTATCTGCAGTCGGTGCCACAAATCTCTTTCTATAAACATTATCGATTGAAATTCGATTATAAAGGCTATTTTTCATCAATCTCTTTGCATTTTCATGTCTTACATATTTCTGTCATTTAAAAAAAAATATTTTTCTATTGTCTGTTTTTTAATGACGACGATCTTTACTTTCATTCATTTTCTATAGACTTTCCTTCTACCTCTTTCTTTCTTTCTTTAATTATCAATGATGTGTTCATTTTCTTTCTTCCTTCCTTACCTTTACTCATTCTTTTCCTTTTTTCTTCCTATTGCCCAAATGTTTTTCTTTCTACTCTTTAAGATTCCATCTTTCTTTTTCTCTCTTTATTTGCTATGTTTATTGTCTTTCTTCTTCTCTTTATTCCTTCTATCGACTAAGAGTTCGGATTGACACCTTTCTTTCCTTCTTTCTTTAGTAGCTTTGTTTATTTCATTTGCGGATTTCATTTTTTTTTCTAAATCCCTCTTTTTTTCAATGTCATCTTTCCAATAATCTATCTTTTTTCTTCATTTGTACTCTATTTATTTTCGGTCAACTTTTCGTATCTTTCTTCATCTTAAAATGTCTTTTTGCAACAAATCATGCATTCCTTCTTTCTCATCCCTACTCTTTCCCATTCTCATTTTCTATCTCCCTCTTTCTCAATTTTCTTTCATTTTAATCAAAGTACCCCTGAAGTGGAATTGAATTGAATTATTCAGGAAAAATGCAGTGATTCAAAGCAGTTTTAAGCAAAATCTGTGTCTTCTTTTCGTGTGTAGGCGGGTGTGAAGCAAGGTTTATGTGTACGTGAGCTCTTAGGTCTCTCAATACACACACACACACACATATATATATATATATATATATATATATATATATATATATATATATATATATATATATATATATATTTGCATGTGCGTGTGTATAAGATCTGCTGTGTAGGTATTTACCTATCTTCCCACTGAAATGAATATGCATATCTAGGTTAATTCCATTGGTTTACAAACGAAAATACATGTTTCTATTTGTATTTAACATTGAAATGTTTGACATGTACACACGAGTTGCTAACGCACAGTTCGTGGAATTTGAAAGCCCCATGGGCAAGAGATTGTTGTATATGCTTCAACTATTTCTGATTGTGCTTGCTTTGTGCTCAAAATCGGGGCTCTTCTCTGCAAAGGTTAGAAATTATTAGTTTGAAGTTTCCAGACATTATGGAAAGACAGAGTATGAGGTAATATATTTGATTGGACACCTCATCATTAAAATACAACTTTTTATAGACATTATACCCGTACTGTAAATGTTCAAAGTTAGAAATATGTAGCTGATCTATTAGATTCTGAGAGAGTGTTAAGGAATTAGCAATTTATTAAAAAAATGTTCTTAATCTCTCCTGCTTCATAACAGAGGAAATGATGCTTTCTTTCCAGGGCATTAGCGTGATTTAAAATGTAAAAAGCCCTATCTAAGCTTTGAATTCGGGCTGTCAGTGCAGTTGCTATAAATATAAACGTTAAGCAACGTACACCTCCACAGATTGGACTTGGGAAGTGGTGATATTAATATACCACGTGTAGCCATAGGTTTTTGTCGCCGAATTGTATAAAGCATCGTCCCTGAAAGACGATCTTTAGAGATAAGATGATTAAAGGATTGTCGGAATAAAGTTCTTTGTACTTATTCAAAGTTACTCCTTGGAGGGCACATTATGTGGTGCAATTTTTACCGAGCCAGATTAGCTGAATATTGTTTGTGAATTCGATTCGCACAGGGTTCCATATACTTCAGGCTTTGTGCCACAACTAGGCTAGGCTTAGTAAATAACTAACGATCCATTTCAAACAATTCAGTTAAGCATAATACACAGTTTAGTTCTATTTAAAACAGTTCTATTTCAAACAATTCAGTTTAGTACACAGTTTAGTTCTATTTAAAATAGTTCAGTTTAGCAGGTCAGAATAGTTCCATTTCAAGCAATTCAGTTTAGTAAAAGTACACAGTTTAAGTCTATTTAATCCATAGATAGGAACCTATCAGGTGCTACCACTCCGGGCCAGAGTGGATCTGGGAGTGATGGCAATGAAAAGGTACTCCGCATTCTCTAAAGCTCCAGCATTACTGGAGCCTCACCATCAGATTGTTTAGTGCCATATTCAGGACACTCATTGGTGGTGGGGGGTTCTTACTCGTCTGCAGAGCAGTCTATGTGTTGTACTGTCCCAGTCGACGGGGCAAGTTGATATCATAACTTTTCCTTATATGAACTTTTAAGATTGTTGACGTAGGTTTGACTTTGTACATGTTTACTGTGTCAAGTTAACGTGAAGGAGAATATATATGCTTTTTTTAAATACAAGTTTCCGTTTTGATGCTTGCAGTCGAATCAAGCAGGATTTCTTTTTTTTTTTTTTGTTTATCACATTAGATGCAATTATATATTTATATACACAAGGATATACAGAAAGCTTCGAATCTGGATAATGATAGAATTGTATATCTGTAACTGTATATATGAGCAAAACACGTTCACGCATGCGCAGATCTACTCTTATTTGTCTGACTAAACAGAATTTTATAAATACATGGCAAGACTTATAAGAAGGTAGAACAATTATTTCAAAGAAAATGATGTTTTGGGTGTGTATTTTTCTTTCTTTTGATAGTCTGCTTCTTTCAATAGCGTTTTTTTTTCTCATTTGATATTTTTTTAGTGCTGCTGAGTATTTTAATATACTCTTTTCTATCAATTTAATTTCTGTCTTGACCTATTTTCAAAATGCAAATATTTGTCTACTTTTAAAATCTTAAAATCATTTCTTTCTTTCTAAATAACATTAAACCTAACTTTATATATAAGCTAATTATATAATGATATCTTATCTCACGTCTTACAATCACATAGTCATAACAACTAATCTATCTATCTATCTATGAAAAATACATGCGAAATGAGTATAAATAAATGTTGTACATATGTCTGAAATTATTTTTATGAATTAGAGATATGAATTATTCTGAGAAAGGTTATGCTTCGTATTGTGTATATTACTAAATCTGTTACCTACTCACAGCAGTTTAGGAGAAAAGGACCAGTTTTAATTACGTGAGTCAGTGAATAGAATATTTGCAGTCCTCTCGGGCTGGAATTAGTGTAAGTTTAAGTCAAAAATCTATTTAACATCAATATAAAGAGGAATGAATAGATAGATATATATTGATATGTTTTACTCTTTATCATTACTGTCTAGGTGGGATTTTGAATATGTCGACGGCATCTTCGGCAGATGGGTAAGACCTCTCCAAGAAACGAAGTATCGCATGCTACCTGTGGCCGAAGATTGGGTACATACAAACCATTTCATGGAGGAGCACTTGGTGTAACGGCTATCGTTGTAACTGATGAAATTATCAACTTGAGTTCAAATCCTTGACGAAGCTATTTGTCCTTCACTTGGTGCTAATGGGTAAATCGGAAAGCATATTGTATTCTTTGGCCCTGGGAAACAACAAGTCTAAGAGATGGAAAACTATTAAATCAAACAATCTGTATTTTGATTAAAAATTGACATTGTGTCATATTTTGACTGTCTTGGTTAAATTCAATACAAATCATTTATGCGCACTGAGGTCAGAATACATCGAATACACCCACTCGCTAAAATCTTGATATTTTACCTTTTTTGCCATTTTCTTAGTATGTTGGCCCAATAAGTATTGTTTTAGGATTGATTTTCCAAGCTCAACTCAAATGAAAATCCACAACTTAATCATATTTACCCAACCCCTCCGCTCGGGCAGGATATGACACAAGGTCAATTTTTAAGCGGTGTTTAACAGGTTTGAATTCAGAGTTTTCCTTCTCCTAGACTAGTTGCCTCAGCAAGGCTGAAGAACCTAGTCTGCCCTACTATTTACCCATAGATGGAGGGAGAATTATTGGATTCATACCTTTCCCTAGGGTATTAGCGCTATGTGAAAAGCAATCAGTCTCGTCCAGGGTTTGAACTCGTGTCCATTTCCTACGACGATAACCATTACTCCACGGGCACCTCCTTAATCCACAACTTAATAATAATAATGGATCTTCCTAAGCAAGAAATATTCCACGGGCTTAAACTTAATCTCCTTCGTTCTCATCGTTTCAAATTTTGGTTGTTCGAAAAATCATCATCATCATCATCATATCGCGCTGGTAGCACGGATATCCCTGACCCTCTCTCGCCACTCCTCCCGATTGTTCATCGCCCTAGATAGGTCTTCAGGATAACATCCCGTATCCTCACATAGCTGCTGGATGTATGTTCGTGCTGGTCGTCCTGCTTTTGCACGGCCATGTGTGGGGGTCCATAAGAGTACATCACTTATGAGTTCGTCCCTGCTTCTCCAGCAGTATCCTGCATGTCTGGCTCGTCTAACCTGAATAGTTTTCGTGATAGGGGGTAGGTGACCGTACAGTTTGTGTCTTGTGGGGTGTTACCGCCAGGACTTGTTTAAGATTGCACGTAGTATTCTTGTGTAATTGCCGTCTAGCTTCTTCTCCAGCCGTTTTGTTAGCGTCTATGTAGTGCAGCCATATAGCAGTATCGATGTGACCGCTGCCTGGAAGAAACTGCGTTTCATTTTATCGGTTAGGTCTGATTTCCAAATAATCGATAACCTATTGATAGCTGTCTATGCTTTCATTAACCTCGTTTCGATGTCCTTTTCGATTGATTCAACGCTGCTTCCTAGGTATGTGAATTTGTCTACTAGTTTAAGAGGGGTTCCTTCTAGAGTGGAGATGTCCCCCGTTTGGTTATAGCACATATATTCCGTTTTGTGTGCATTAATATAGAGGCCGATGTTTGCTGCTGCTCGTTCCAAACTATGCAGTAGTGTTTCGGCTTGGTCAGGTGTATTTGCCAGTATCGCTATGTCATCGGCGTAGTCGGCGTCGGTAATTGTTGTAGCGGGGTACCTTCTACTTCTTTTCTTCGTCAGTTCGAAGCCATTCTCTTTGATTTTGTCAATCGATGTTCTAACTACCTAATTTCAATTATGTCAGTCAGTGAACAGAATATTTCTCAGGTAAAAAAATAGATAAAAAAACAAATAGTAACCGAGTTTTGAAAGAGTGTCCTATATATGACACTAAACAATCTGATGGTGAGGTTCCAGTAATGCTGGAGCTTTGGGGAATGCGGAGTACTCCTTCATTTCCATTGCTCCCAGGTCTACTCTGACCTGGAGTTGAAGCTTCTATAGGGTCCTATCTTTTGGTCAAATAGAACTAAACTGCGTACTTATGCTAAACTGAATTGTTTGAAGTAGAACTGCTTGCCTAAACTGAATAGCTTGAAATAGAAATTTTTGACTATCAAATTCATGCTAAACTGAATTGTTTGAAATAGAACTGTTTCTTTTTATAAAAATGGATTTGGTATTAAATAACCTACAAATGTTGATATGCCATAAACCCAAACAAAACTGTACTTTTCTACTGAAATACTGTCTTCAGGGGTTAAAATTCACTTTACTTATGACATTTTTTGCAAAAATTTTATAAAACCATTTTTCATATTAGATGACATAAGTAGGGTATCTCAGTGACTCTGAACGTTTTTTTTTATAACAAACTAAACCGCCTCTTAATTGATTTTCTGAAATACCTGCTTTCGCAAAATCTAGTATGTTTGATACTTTCTTCAAAATATATTTCCTCAATTTAGCAAAAATTGATTTGAAAAATGTCTGGTGACGATACGTCATCGTACACTTTCAAATTTGTATATGTGGTGTGTCTTGGCCGCACGGTTTTAAATGCAAAAGATGAAACAATAAGATGTAGCTGGGGCTTTAAAAAGAGACCCGAATCTATGCATGTATGTATGTATGTATGTATGTATGTATCTATATATCTATCTATCTTACGCGTTTTTGTCCGGATTCGTTGCTTGTTTATCTATTTATCTATCCTTTCTTTCTCTGTACGTATATCTATGCTCAGCTACTGATATTTAAAACAAGATTCACGTAATATTCTCATAACGCACGCAGTTATTTTTCAAATCACATTTCACTGCTACACTTCTGAGTCAACATCTAATATAAGCTAAGTAAATAACTATTAGGGCCTCAGTGATATATACATTTATATTCAGTGAGGGTCGGGTCTGTGTGCAAATGAAACTGTTTAGAGGAAGGCTCTGAAACAGTGCATATTCTCTCCTGATGACCCTAATACGATTTTTCGGAAAAGAAAATGATTAAAGCAAAAACTTTTATTCAACGAAGAAAATCCCATTATGTAGGGTTACTCTTTGGAATTGTAATGGCAAGAGTAGCACCTGTCTGTTCGCTCTCTTTTTGGTGAGTATCAATTACTTATTAAATAATTTCCTTCATCTCTTCATATGTACCATTCTCTATTTAGATGTCTCTACCTATACCAGTTTTTAAATGCAAAAGATGGAACAATAAGATGTAGCTGGGGCTTTAAAAAGAGGCCCGAATCTATGTATGTATGTATCGATCTATCTATCCGACTCATTTTTTTATCTATTTAGATATCTGTACCTATACCAGTTTTTAGCCAATCAACTCAATTTTATTCTGAGCTTGTCTGTTATTTAAGAATTATATGGTATTGCTGACGGTCATTTTATCCTAGCAGTCAGTCTCAACAGGTGGTCATGCCAGTCAAACTGAGTTCATAACAATATCATTTTCAGTTCATGTATCTTACGAGTATGAGCAGAATGGGAACATGTCAGACCACGATTGGATGACAATAAAGACGATTTGACCCTTACTGTAATTATATAAATAAGCGGGTTAACCAAACGTAAATTAATCGACTGGAATATTGATTGATTTCATGAGATTATTGGCACCATATTATCGCAATGGATAAATAGCAGCTGGTCCTGTCAATAAGAATTATATATATATATATATACCAACCCGAGCAGGATGTGACACAAAATCAATTTTAAACGGTGTTTGACAATATTCATTGTTTTTCTTTCTCCTAGACTGGTTGCTACACCAAGGTTAAAGATACAAGACTGCCCTACTATTTGCCCATAGCCGTGGGAGAATAGTTATATGCATATCGTTAACGAGAGTCTTAACGCTATGTCAAATGCAAACAGATTTGTCTAGGATTTGAACTCCGTTTCCTGTGGCCATATCCCACATCGATGACCATTACACCACGAGCATCTCTCTTTCTCTCTCTCTATATATATAACAACGCAATGGCACAAGGAATATAAAACAGAATCAGGTTTCTATTACAGAAGATTTGCGGGTTCCGTTGAATAATAGACTTAAAGATATCTTCAAAAAGAATTTCATAGACAGGTAGATTGATGTATAAAAACAGATTAATATATATATATATATAGATAGAGAGAGAGAGAGAGAAGAATAGACTGGCAAATAGATAGAAAGATAGATAAAAAAGATGGATGGATGGATGGATAGTTTGATTGATAGATGGCCATGGACAGACGAAGATAGTATATCAGAATAAGGTGGGCATGGTTTACCCGTTTATGAATTTTAAAGTTTAGGGGAGAGAAATAAAAATATTTGTAGTTATGACTCACATATTGAGAATTTAATTTAAAATAAATAATTCATAGAGGAAGAATATGACCAATGATAGATAGATAGATAATACTAAGAAATAAAAGAAAGATGCAGAAAATGTTGTAATTTTCAAACGTGACAATCTTTCTTCCGGGAATTGTTTGTTTCCCCGTATATTTGCGCCATTTTTTAACATATTTCTTTTTTTTTCTTATGCCAGCAAACATTTTAAAGCCTTAAAGAAAACAAAAAATGGGGCACTCACAAACAATCAATATTTGATTAACAAACAAGTGGGTGATTATGTTACCATTTCAATGTTCATTCGCCTGATCATCGAAAAATTATCAAAATATTAACGAAATAAATCAGACATTTTTCCTGGTTAATCAAATATTGATTGTCTTCAAAGTTAAATTGAAAAATTTCTTCGTTTTTTTCTCGATTCATTCTATTTCGTTTTTAATGCCAACTCCTACTCCAATTACACCACCCCCTCATCAATTAAATATTATTTCATTATTTTAATCTGTCCTTTTCGGGTGGTGTTGGGCTGTTTCTTGCCTGTAAGTGTTTATAATTTTAATAAATCTTGCATATTAAAAACATTTTGAATATTTGATTAACTTCTCAAAATATAATTTATTAAAAATAGTCCCGCACATCGCAGTCATTATACCATGATTGATGCACATCACACGTGACTTTAACAAACACCATTTGAATATTCACAGTTTGTCTTTCGGTCTTTCTATCATTAGATAGCCTTTTTAATCTAATTTGCTTCGTCAATCGAATTTTCTTCCCTGCGTTTTCGCTGTTCAGTTTCTGTCGTCATTCTGTTAAACTTTCTTTTTCATTCTCACCTTCATTTAAGGCTCATTTTATTTCTTTAGTCATTATGCCATTGCTGTTCCACGTTTTGCCTCAGCCCGGATCATTAATATATTCTTTTGTTTCGTCATTCGATTTTTTCCCAATTTCTTCATTAAGGTTCTTATTCTCTTTTTAAATTACTTTTTTCTTCTTTTGCCAACTTTTCCCCTCATTTTCCCATTTGTTTTATTTTACAAAAAAAAAAACAAAAAAACAAAAAACACACCATTTTCTTCTCAAGGAAATAAAAATATACTGCGCAAATTAGTCCCTTCTATGACAAATAAAAAAAGTAAGTAAGTTGGTGACCATACTCGAGGGCGACCAGAAGGCTCCCTAAAACTTACATAACTGTTTTCAATTCATTCTTTCTTTCTTTCAAATATATAGATTTTCTTCCATCTATCATTTATCTAATAAATATATATGATTTGTAAACTCATTCTGTAGATATTTTTAACGAGCTTGAGTTTTGTCTTTTAAACACAGGTAAATGGTTTTAAGTATTTCAATCTAAGAGGAATACTTTAATTTACTATTTATCACTTGTTTGCACACAGTTAAATGGTTTCAAGTATTGCTATATATAACAAACAGTTCAATTAAACATCAGTCATTTGTTTACAGACTGTTAAATGATCAAACAGTTCTATTTCAAACAATGCAATTTAGCATAAGCACTTAGTTTAAATATTAAACAGTTTTATTTGACCCGTAGATAGGACCCTATCAGGTGCTACCACTACGTGAAAGAGTTGACCTGGGAGTGATGGCAATTAAGGGGTACACTGTACACACACACACACACATATATATATATATATATAATGTAAAGCTCTTCTGACGAATAGAACATTCTGGTCTCCGTTAACACAAAATGTCAAAGCCATATAAAAATGTTAACCTCATATAAAAATCCACCCTCTGAATATTTCTTGTCATATTTTATAATTACATACCGTCAGATTTATTTCCATTCTTCTCTAATATATATATATATATATATATATATATATATTATCGGTTAGGTCTGATTTCCATATAATAAATGAAACGCAGTTTCTTCCAGGCAGCGGTCACATCGATACTGCTATACGGGTGCACTACATGGACGCTAACAAAACGGCTGGAGAAGAAGCTAGACGGCAATTACACAAGAATGCTGCATGCAATCCTGAACAAGTCCTGGCGACAACACCCCACAAGACACCAACTATACGGCCACCTGCTTCCTATCACGAAAACTATTCAAGTTAGACGAACTAGACATGCAGGACACTGCTGGAGAAGCAGGGACGAACTCATAAGAGATGTATTCTTATGGACCCCCACATATGGCCGTGCAAAAGCAGGACGACCAGCACGAACATACATTCAGCAGCTGTGTGAGGATACGGGATGTTGTCCTGAGGACCTGCCTAGAGCGATGAACGATAGGGAGGAGTGGCGAGAAAGGGTCAGGGATATCCGTGCTACCAGCACGACATGATGATATATATACATATATATATATATATATATATATATATATATACACACGAGGGTGAGGTGAAAAGTACATATGATCATCTCATTTTTCCTATTGATGACATTTTACCAATGGGATCAATACCCTGAAACACCGATGAAGATAGTATGAGGATTATGCATGAATGAATAAATAAATAAATAAGTAAAAAAATGACCTAATTTAGTCACAGACCTGATCGATAAAATGAAACGCAGTTTCTTCCAGGCAGAGGTCGTATCGATACTGCTATATGGACGCACTACTTAGACGCTAACTAAACGGCTGGAGAAGAAGCTAGACGGCAATTACACAAGAATGCTGCGAGCAATATTAAACAAGTCCTGGTGACAACACCCCACAAGGCACCAACTATACGGCCAACTGCCTCCCGTCACGAAAACTATACAAGTTAGACGAACCAGACACGCAGGACACTGCTGGAGAAGCAAGGACGAACTCATCAGTGATGTCCTCCCATGGACCCCCACATATGGCCGGGCAGGACGACCAGCTCGAACATACATACAGCAGCTATGTGAGGATACGGGATGTAACCCTGAAGACCTGCCAGAAGCGATGAATAATAGGAAAAAGTGGCGAGAGAGGGTCAGGGATATCCGTGCTAGCGGCACGACATGATGATGATGATGAGATGAAAGTATATTGCTCAGCCTATGAACTTTTCGGTCGACCCTGGTATATGTATGTATGCATGGATATAAACTTACAAAATTGATTATTCATAGTACTGTCGCTGTAATTAAAGCATATATGAATCCATGTATCCTTGTATGTAATCTAAACTAAATGATTACTCATAGTACGATGGTCGTAACATAAGTTTCACGTGGCAAAAGAAACACTAGAGCCACAATCATCAGACAAGTGAGAATAAGTTAGGGACAAGTCGGAAAAGGAAAAAAACGACACCCAATGTCTGCTCCGAACTGATGAAGTAAGTACTGCCGATCGATCGGCCAACCCCGGCGAGTCCACAAGAGAACGTCGCTTATGAACTTCTCTTACTTCTACAGCAATGGCCAGCTTCTCTTGTTTGTCTTGTATGGATAGTTTGTAAGATGGAGGGCAAGTGTCCATCCAATTTCTGTTTAGAAGGATGCTACAACCAGGATTTGTTTAAAACGGCACACAGTTTCTTTGTGATACTAACGTCTACCTTTTCTCTCCAAGCGTTCGCTTGTGTTCAAACTGTCAACCACACAATACTATCGACATAGCTATGAATTGGAAGGGTACTATTTACCCAACCCCTCCGGCAGGATATGACACAAGGTCAATTTTTAAGCGGAGTTTAACAGGTTTGAATTCAGAGTTTTCCTTCTCCTAGACTAGTTGCCTCACCAAGGCTGAAGAACCTAGTCCGTCCTACTATTTACCCATAGCTGGAGGGAGAATAAGGGGGTTCATACCTTTCCCAAGGGTATTTGCCCGAAAGTGAACGTAATAGCGCGACTGGAGTACGAACTCGCGTACTACGATTCCGCAGTTCATCGCTTTAACCATTACACCACGAGGACACCCCTGAATTGGAAGGGTACTATTTCTATTTTATCAGAGAGATCAGATTTCCATATGATCGATAACATGCCAATAAAAGTCGGCGCTTAACTAATGCGTATGCTGATTGACCTTTCAGTAGATGATAGTGTGTTTGTTCTTTAATGGCTTATAAACCTTCTCGGGTTATCTTATGCCAAATCAATCCTTTTAGAAAGACAGCAGTAGTACTATTAAACCCATAGCTGGGAGGATGAAGAGGTTCATACCTTTCCCAAGGGTATTTGTCATAAAGTGAACGTAATAGTGCGACTGGAGTTTGAACTCTCGTACTACGATTCTGCAGTCCACTGCTGTAACCTATACATTTCGGGGACACCGCCTTCGGTAGATGAGATATTGCTACCGAGGTATATGAATTCAATATAATCATGGACCGCTCTTACAACAACGGGAACCCAGCGGATGCGCTGATCGTCTTGTCGCGCAGAGAATTTGCAAACTCGGTTGAAAAATACGCCGCGTAGCGAAACATTCTCTCCAGCACTTCCTTTCTATATTGAATAATAATAAAGACTTTTCCAGCCACTCATAAATCTACACATGCTGTATGTCTAAAGACTGAACTGAGCACAACAAATACTCACACAATGATAGAAAATTGAATTAATAAGTTGTCTGTTATGCCCTTGTTTTGCAGAATGTTCAAATTAGTTGGGAAGGCTAATAAAGCCCCCGATTTTCGACTTAACACGTGAAACATAGCCTCTTTTGAACTCACCGAATCACCTTTCCGCTAAATATTAGATTATTTTGAGGAAATCCTATTAACTTACATCTTTAAACTGAAACAATGAAAACGAAGCAAAACATCGAAATCGAGGCAAGGTTCTACATTGATTGATTGGGAATTAATTTCTCTTTGAAAAAGAAAAAAAAAACGATCCATGTTTATGGGCACCGGGTGAGGGCTAAAAGACTTTCACAAGATGAAGAGGGTCACGTGATCACAGCTTCTGGATTTATCAAGGAAACTTCTGGATTTTCAATGCAAGCAAATTGCAATTTCTTGGGGTGTATTTTATTTCATTTTATTTTTTAGTTTTTGGAAAGTTCTTTGACTTGCAGGAAGAAGACGCAAGTGATTTTACGTTCCTTAAGCATATTTTTTATTAGATTCGTGTAGTCTTGATATTCTTGACTATGTCTTTGAGTACACAATAAGGATGTGCGTTTATATTTATAGCGTATTCTGTTTTGTCTGGTTGTGCATTGCGGGTATATTAGTTTTGCTTCCTCTTCGATGATCAATTCACTGCAGTTAATTGTAAATATTGGCAGGAAGAGATTTAGGTGTATCATCACTTGTTACTTTTGTGGCATTTTCACTGACTCCGGCCATGTCTGTTATGGTGATCAGCCGATCGTCTTGTAAGGTGAACGCATTCACGCCAGGTTCAGAATCTGTTTTCAAACAAGGGCGATTTGAAAAGAAAGTCATATTGTGTATTTGGTGGAATTTCGAGGGGTTGATGCAGTTTGAGCTTATCTTAGATGGTCATCCTGTGAACCTTAACTTTTATGCTCTAAAACTGCTGTGAGAATCTGATACTTCGAAGGCCCGTTACTCAGCAGTGGCCCCTCAACGACACGCATTCCTAAAGCATGACTATATTCCAGCCTACAGTGCCATTGTGACCCGATGTAAAAATGAGGAACCCAAGTGGCAGGGAGTGCTGTCTCACTCAGTCTATATTTCAGATCTTGCACCATCAGATTATGATGACATATTTCTTGCATGGATTGAGGTTCAACAACGTGGAAGGGTTTTAAAATAGGTGCAGGTGGTTTCTTTGTTTTTGGCTCCAAACCACCTGAATTAGATAAGCATGGAACTGAGAGTCTGGCACAATGATGTCAACAGACAATAGAAAATGATGGGATACCTTTTTATGAATAATCGCTTTTCGAACGAAATTTGTTTAAACTATTAATTAAACCAACAATTATATATATATATATATTGAGTGCGGAAGCAAAATTAAGAATATTCTAGTATCATCATAAACAAATATAATATAAAACAAGATTTAATTTAATTAAAAAAAAAATAAACAACAAAAAAAGAAGATAGACACAAGACAGTAAATTTACTCAATATGGCCACCATTTTTTCTGTTATTGTATCAATACGCATTTGAAACGATTTGCCTGCCTTCAAAATAAATTCTTCAGACATTTTATTCCATTTCCCCTCAATAGCAGTCTTAAGCGAACCAATATTTGGATGGAAAGTTGCATTTATTTTGTTTTCTAAAACGCCCCATATAGAATAATTAAGAGGATTAAGGTCTGGGCTTAAACCTTATTAAATTGCTGTCTTCCCAGGTTTCTCGTGGACTTTCAATTCATTAGCGTGCTTTCTTATTGACATTGTGGGGTCCTTCTTAATCATCGTAGTGAGAGCAGTTTTAAAGCCTTCTTTTGGTTTTTTTGTTCAGTTCTCCACTCCCCCTTTTATTTCAAAAACCTATTTTTCTGTAAAAAATTATCTTTGCTTTGTATATAATAGACAAATAAACTTCGGCTTGGTTTTGGCGTTAAGCAAATCATAGATTCTTTGTCATTTCTTTGTTGACTCATATTGGGCTAAATTTTTATAAAAGAAAGTGCTTGAATAATAGAGGTAATCATGAAACTTTCGATATATCACATTTACTTAAAAAATCAGGCTAATCAGACTAAAAAATTGTTTGAAAATCATTCCATATTTTGCTTCCGTACCTGGTGTATATATATATATATATATATACACACACACACTTTTCAATCTATTTTTATTAGTAAACTAAATTAGGAATGCAATTACTTTGAGAAGAATATGGGGGTTCACACTATACACCACAACAGTTTTCAAATACAACACAATGCACCTACCTGCATTTCATTCACTTCTTCAAATCGGTTGAACAAACTTTAACTTACCTGCAATAAATAGAAACATATATATCAGTATACAATATCAACATTATGTTAAAGTCACTATCGACATCTTCAGTATTATCAGGTCCAGTTATTAAGTATTTTTAACATTTATACGATTTGTTGGTTTTTGCTCTAGGATAGAAATAAAGTGGGGATCGAACTGACCACAAATATTTGGTAGCCTTGCTCGCTAAACATTACACAAGTCTTCAGATCTGCTGCTAAATGCATCGTTTCCCATTCATGTAACTACATGTCTCTGGTTCCGTATATTATAATCTATTTATATATCTATCTCTGTCTATCTCATTCTGTTCAAATCTCTCTCTCTCTCTCTCCCTATTAATTCCAGTCTGTTCATATTTATCCATCTTATACGCATATTGCTGCAAAAAAGAAATATGAAATAAAAAGCATAGCTTTGTGATCATCAAAACCGTCATCAGGTAATAACAATACAGTCAAGCATGTTTTTATCGCCAAAGAATTTTTAACAATAACTTTGTGCAACCCAGCAAATGTTAATAGTACCCTCAGACTTTGTTGTTTTTCCGTCACAACGAAGGAATGTTACGTCAAAGTGCTGTCTTTTTGTATAATTCTTTTTTGTAAAGAAAATTTTGTAGAAACGAAGCAATAATTATATAATATTTGAATTAGCTGAATAGATCATCATCATCATGTCATGCTGGTAGCACGGATATCCCTGACCCTTTCTCGCCACTCCTCCTGCCCCAGGCAGGTCTTCAGGACAACATCCCGTATCCTCACATAGCTGCTGAATGTATATTCTTGCTGGTTGTCCTGCTTTTGCACGGCCATGTGTGGGGGTCCACAAGAGTACATCACTTATGAGTTCGTCCCTGCTTCTCCAGCAGTGTCAGATACTACACTGATTCTAAGCAGAAGTTTTAATCTATGCGTTAATAATCACATCATTTTTAAACGAACTATGTTACTAAATGTTATATGCTCATCTACAGCATCATAACGACACAATAATAAACAGACGCAGGAAGACTTCTTTAACAAAATATTTACCTCTCACTTTATTTGTAAGTGTTCGAAAAGGGTTATGTGGGGTTCTGCTGTGAGAGGAAGCTGGAGATCGAACATAACTGCAATATTTTGACCCCATTGTTATGACCGTCAACGTTGTGTCTTTCTCGTTCTCTAGATGCTCAACCGGAGGTCCAGAGGCCACTCTGCTTGGTGATGGCTTTCTTTACTACCTCTTATCAGCATCTTCTCTGGACCCCAACTCATCAGGGCCCCAAGCCCCTTCGGCCTGGTGTGGCTTTATCTACCACACTCGTCCTACTCCGTCTCCAACTGTCTGCAACTTCCACCGGGACTCGAACTCAACTGGCACTTGACTTCCGTCTTGACTGCGCTATATATTAGTTCAACGCCTACTCGATCTTTGAAATCGAATGTTTAATCGTCATCAAGCGGAAATAACTGTCATGCAGTTCACAGGTCACTCTCTTCCGGTGCATCAGTCTATGAGTGTACCATGGGAATTTTTTTAGCTCGTCCCATTTCATCAGCCAATTTCCGCCCACGCGATTTCCTCTCATAACTACCATTAGAATGTGTTATCTCCTTCCGGTGCATCACCTTGGAATGGCATTTTTGGCCTGGTCAAAAGCTCAAAATATAACATAAATACATGAATATTCTGTTCTTCCCTAAGTGTATATGACGGATATGCCAGAAGAGACGTCTGGACGATGCACAGATTACTCCTTTCAACGCAATCTTTTAGCACTGTCTCGGAGCAGGAATCCCCAGAGATCAGGTACGTTTAGGTTGATTTATGCAGCTAATTACTCGAGGACAGGACACTGTTGATCCCCAAACCGAAAATACTTGGGATGGTAAGAAATGTGCCACTGAAATCGCTAAAAGAAATTACTAAAATAATGATGAAAAAAAAAAAATCAAACAAACACTTTTCTTTTCAGACATTGCATTTCAACTAAAGTTGGTAATGTCTTTGAGCGTTTTATGTTTGTTAAGTCTAATTCCAGTCTCTGGATTTGCGTTCGGGTGCGAGTCGTGTTTATAATTACTGGTGTAAAATAGCGGTAAAAAAATTTCAACACAAATAACTTTGGGTGAGAAGGGAATTCAAATAGGATTTAAAAAAAAAAAAAAAGAAAAAAAATAACAGTGTATTGAAGTAATTTCACGGTGAACAACAACCAATCTTTATTTTTGCAAATATTTCCAGTTTTCGCTCTTCTTCTTAATTCTTATAGACCACCACCACCACCACCGTTTTCTTTGTTATTCTAGACTACCACCTTCTTCAGCATTTTCGTCTTTTCACCGATTCACTTATTTTTCTTTCTTTCTCTCTGTGAGGTTTTCGTTTTACCTTTCCTTTCAGTTAACTATTTAGTTCTCTGCTTCTTTCTTTCTTTAGCATTTCATTAATTTGCATTTTCAAACACCATTTCATTTATATGGTTCTCTGCTTAGGATTTCATCATCTTTTTCCTTCTTTCCTTCCTTCATTCTTTCTTTTATATGGTTTTTCGTTTCTATTGTTTTTTTTTAATAGAGTTCTTATTTTTTCTCTTTTTTCCCTATTTACCTTCCTTTTTTTTCTTTTTTTTTTCGCACAGAACTGATGAGTATATTTTTTTGCTGGTCGACCAATACTTGTGTCCAAATGTTGGAGTTAATTAGAGAACATCGCTTATGAGTTGTCCTGAATGTCTTTTTCGCCTTTCTTGAATGGTTCGCAATATGGGAAGTAATTGACCGTACAGCTGCTAGTCTTTGCTACTCACACCAACACACACATTATATATATATATATATATATATATATAAACAAAAAGAAATTAAGATCTCATATTCTTACGTTTGTTACATTATTTATAGCTTCCTCTGTCTTTAAAAATATTTTATAGAAGACTTTGTGTTTCCTATTTTATATTACTAAAATTCTCTTGATCGTTTTATATATATATATATATATAGAGAGAGAGAGAGAAATAGACAAACAGAACGATAGATATTTCCTATGATTAAAGTTGGGTGAATCGGAAACCGTCCAACTAGCAACATTTTGCTTAACTGTTGTAATGTTTTGTGAGCTAGGCTAACAAACTATTGTTTGTGAGTTCGGTTCTCACTTTGTCTCCCTATTTAACCAATGTTTAGCTTAGTTTCCATACTATCTTATTTTAGAGTAGATATCAACAGTCACAGAATCACAGATTACAACCAACTAATACTTATATGTATTTCCCAACCCATCCCCATATGTAGGGTGTGACACAAGGTCAGTTTTTTAAGCGGATTTTAACAGGTTTCAATTCATGGTTTTCGTTCTTATAGACTAGTTGCTTAAGTAAGACAAAAGAACCTAGTCTGCCCATATGGCTCAGTCGGCTGGAACTGAAGAATACACCGACTACATCTCTGAGAGGTAAGATTCCTCGAATGAGTGTCTTGAATATGACACTAAACAATCAGATGATGCGGCTCCGGGAATGCAGAGTACCCCTTTATTGCTAGTTTCACTCTGGCCCGGATTGGAAGGGCCTGAAAAGGTCCAACCTATTGGTTAAATAGAACTAACAAGTGTACTCATGATAAATTGAATCGTGAGAAATAGTTCTGTTTTGAAATCTAAACTGTTTAATTGTTTGAAATAGAAATGTTTATAAGCATAAAAATGGATTTGACATTAAATAACCTACAAGGTTTGATATGCCGTAAAACCAAACTATTTACTCACAGCTGGAGGTGGAAGATAGGATTCATATTTTTCCGAACGGTGTTAGTGCTATGTGAAAGGTAATCAGCCTTGTCTAGGATTTGATTGGTTTGGTTTCTTTGTTTTAATGGCATATCAACCTTTGTAGGTTATTTAATGCCAAGGCAACTCTCCGAGAAGAGCAGAAGTGGTACTATTTAACCCATAGCTGGGAGGATAAGGGGTTTCATACCTTTCCTAAGGGTATTTGCCCGAAAGTGAACGTAATAGCGCGACTGGAGTACGAACTCGCTTACTACGATTTTGCTGTCCATCACTTTAACTATTACACCACGAGGACACCCCCTTTAGGATTTGAACTCGTATCTATTTCCTACGACGATAACCATGAAACCATAGGCACTTCCTGAATGAACAAAGACTTGTAGAACAAAATTAGCGCTGTGGTTTTAACAGAGAAGTTCACCATAAAAAATCCGAAAAATATTGCGACAATAATCAAAATTTACAAAGATGAAAAGATAAAATAAATAAAAAACTGACCTCCAAATATTTTTACATTTAAAACGATCCACAAAACAGCGCATTGAAATATGATGGATAGATTTTAGTTGACACATAAACACCAAAGTAAAAGAAATGCTTGACTAAGACGGTCACGATTAATTTAAAACATCTAAGCTATGCTTAACATATATCTTCCGAATTGAATGCCCAGTGCCATGTATGTACATGAAATAGGAGATATCTTATAAAGGTCAGTTGAAGATACTTGGATACTAGAAACTAATTTTCACTTAACGAATAGATATGCAACGTTATCAGACTATTTTAAAGCTTGCCTTATAGCATACCGATTCTTTTAAAAAGATTTTCAAAACTTTCAAAAAAACATTTTATTTACGAAAAACTTTTCTCGTGATAAAGACGTAACGTTAAAAACTAGTTGGAAACAAAGAAAAACGAATAACATATTTTTTGTCAAACTAGTTGGAAACAAAGAAAAACAAATAACATTATTTGTCATATCCCTTTCGTTCTTATATATATATATATATTGGTGTGGGGGGTGTTTGTGTGTGTGTCTATCTCATTCACAGCGCGTGTATATATATATATATATATATATATATATATATATATATATATGTGTGTGTGTGTGTGTAGAGAGAGAGAGAGATGAAGAGAAAGTGAGAAGGAGATAGATCGCTCGATAGACAGAAAGTGAATAAACTGAAATTGGTAGATGATTTTTGCTGATTAGTTGTCTGAATTTTTGGGACGAAGCAATGTTGATTTTTATCGGTCAGTTTTTTTTATAAAGAGACAATCATCTGGACGTTTCAGGTTCAATCCTGACTGCAGGCGAGTAACAATACAGGAATATTTAAAACTTATACCCGGTTATGGTTAGCGAAATCAGAACAAGAGACCCCCGTGGATTAAATAAAGGACGTGGTTCGAAGTTCCGTGTAGGCTCCTGAGTTCGACAAACACCTGAAGAAGGCTGGAAGACATATCGGCCGAAACGTTGTGAATATAACGACAAAAACAATAGTCCGAAAACCCTGAACGATAAAAATTATTGCTGGTGCATATATGTATACACATACACACACACACACACACACACACACGAGCACACACGCGAATATATATATATATATATATATATATATATATATATATATATATTAAGATAAGAAAGTCCACGTAGAGATTTGTAATTTTAAATTTTAAAAAAATAAAAATAAAAAAATTCAAAAAATACAAATATCTTCGTGGACTTTCTTTTTTTAGAATATATTTTTATTCTTTCTTTGGACCTACAATAACCATATATATGTACACTTCTTAAAAAAATTAGTTAACATTTCTGGTTGTCGGATCACCTTTGATTATCGCACACAAAAACAGGAAAAAGGATCGTATTGTTCCCAAGAAAAACATTCAACATTGCTATCTCAAAGAGCTAAAGCCTCAACATGTGAACAGACGTCTGATCAGTGAAAATACATAAAAGAGTCGTCAAAATTACAAGGTAAGACTCACATTTAAACTACCTTGCAACATGTACACACGTACATATTACAATTATGGACCCTGTAATCTGTTACTAAAGCTTTATGCTCTTTACAATTTTCAGTATACCCGCTGCAATGGCCACACTTTTAGGTGTCTGAAGATTGTCGAAAACAATGAAACTTAACTAATATATATTTTGTGTCCATAATAGTAATATTTATAGGTTTTCAACATGCAAAGCTATAATCATTTCGAGCACTCATTTCATGCAAAAAAAAAAATTTCCTTTTCTTTTATTTATCACACACGCACACACACCCATACATATATATATAATGTTCAATTCTGTGTAATCTGTGATACATACGTCATAGAAATCTAAAAATATGTGTCTTTTAAACGAAAAGACGAAAGAAGATTTTTAAAATACAGAGATTTTCAAAATTGTTAAAATTTATATGAGATTTCCTGACCAGTTCTTCATACCCATCAAAAATAATTGGAATCTCTCGCAGGAGTTCCCTGTTATAGAAGTTCCGCTTTTCTAATGAAGATACTTCCACAGAAATATAGACTTCTTTAATTATCTGCAGCATATTCCAAGAATGTGTTGACAGGGATGGTGAACTTGTGGAGACTGAAATTATATTTTAACGGTATTCTTGTGAGGGTTGGGACATTACTTTTAAATCCCTGTGTGCGTGTGTGTTTGTGTGTGCGCACGCGCACGCGCATGAATGTGCATTCTTTAATACATATTCTGCAGAAATCTACAAACACAAACATCTATAAAAATAAAAAAGAACATTTTTAATATATATGAAAAAGCTTTTTAGGCTTCCTTCTCTCTGCACTAAGCAAGCCACTCATGTGATTATATGCGAGAATACATTAAAAATAAGGTTTTCTAAAAATCACACCATTCCAAAAAGCAAAAGAAAAAAACCCAAAAAAAACGAGGAATTTCTCTTTTTATTTTATTTTTGCAATATTATTTAATAATGCATAAAATGTTCAGCGCCATTGTATCTTTTGCCGCCATTGTTGTATCTTTTTACCGCCATTCTTCGTTTCGCTTGTTTTATTTCTTGTATTTGAAAAAAAAATCTTTAATTTGTTTTAATACATATCATATGGAAATTCCTCTTAACTTTTTTGTGGGGGCCAGTGTATTCGTGAAATGCATTCTTTTCCATTCTTTTAAAGCTCAATGTTAAAAGGGAGATAATCAGTCCCTCAGGAAGCTCACAGAAAAGGTCGGACCGATTTCCAAATTACTTTCGCCATTTTTCAAAATGGTGGATAACATGTGAAGCGAAGAGACAAGAACGATGAAAGGAGATATAATCCGCAGCTAAAGGGCAAACGTGGAACGGTGTTTGGGAAAATGAAATGGAAACGTGAAGTAGCAAATAAAAAAAAGTACATAAATAAAGCAATGAAATTAAAACCACTGATAACAGACAATCTGCAATGTCAGATGAAAGGAATTACAATAATGGATGTAACATTGCATTTAGTTCGAGCGTGTAAGACTCTTTACTTACGCGGGAATCATTGTGTATGTCCACCGTATAAATATAAATAGCAAACTTACTTAGATGAAAATAACCAAATAGTGCGGTTTGAAAGATTGTTCTATTTTCAGGATTAACATGCCGTTAGAAAAACGTACAGATTCAACATTTAAACAAAACATAGTCCTCCTCTCCAAATTAATTGCCTAGTAATGCTTGTAAAATGAGGTATTCCTAAGAATTTGCCCAAAGATTTCAATAATCAATTGCATCATTAGATACTCAATAATTCTAGATTGTTATAACGAACCATTTTTGTAAAGATCGAACTCTCAACAGCGTTAATGGTCTAGCAAATTTAGCTTACTCCATCAAACCAAAGAGCAAGGTATCCAACACTTTTCGCTCAGCTATGGATTAAATAGTACCACAACTGTTTTTCTACAAAGATTGATTTGACATTTAATAAACCACAGAGGTTTAAAGAGCCATTGAACAAAGAAACGAAACAAAAACCAAAGTCTTTATAAAAGTAAAATTCTCGTTCAGATTAATTTTGAGAACGGCATTAATTAATTGGCTCTTAAAGCATTGATGATTCAACTAATATGAAGTTTTTATCGGTTTAAAATAAATGTAAAGTAACATTTTGTATTGTGCATGACTTGATACCAAAAGTACACAAACACACATGCACCACTTGGACACTAACAAAACGGCTGGAGAAGAAGCTAGACGGCAATTACACAAGAATGTTGCTAGCAATATTGAATAAGTCCTGGCGGCAACACCCTACAAAGCACCAACCATACAGCCAACTGCCTCCCATCACGAAAACTACCCAAGTTAGACGAACTAGACACGTAGGACACTACTGGAGAAGCAAAGACGTGCTCATAAATGATATACTCCTATGGACCCCCACATATGGCCGAGCAAAAGCAGGACGACCAGCTAGAACATACATCCAGCAGTTATGTGAGGATACGGGATGTAGCCCTGAAGACCTGCCAGAAGCGATGAACGATAGGGAAATGTGGCGAGAGAGGGTCAGGAATATCCGTGCTAGTGGCATGACATGATGATATATATATATATATATAAACTGAAGGAAATTAAGATCTCATCTTCTTGTGTTTGATGCATTATTAATCGCTACATATGTCATCGAAAAATATTTTTATAGAAAACAACGTGTTTTCTATTTTGTATTAATAGATCTCCTTTATCTTTGTTGTTATATATGAGAGTGAGAGAGAGAGAGAGAGATAGAGAAAGACAGAGAGAGAAAGAGACAGAGATAGATAGAGAGAGAGAAAGAGAGATAGAGAGAGAGAGAGATAGATAAAGATAGAGAGAGAAAAAGATAGAGAGGGACAAACAGATTGATCAACTGATTGATATTTCGTAAGATTAAATGATGACGAACCAGTTGGGGGAATCGAAACTACCCAAATCACTGTATTTTGCTCGACTGTTGTAATGTTTAGCGAGCTAGGATAACAAAAAAATGTCCGTGAGTTCGATCCTCTCTGTGTTCTCTATATCAAACCAATGGTTGGCTGGGGGATAAGAAAGTTAATATCTTCTCCGAAAGTTTTTGTCCAAAAGTGATCGTATTTGCGTAACTGGTGTTTGAACACGCCTATCTCGATGTCGCAGTCCAGCACAATGTAACGAGGATGTCTTCAAATAATATATAATCATCTTTTAAAAATAATAAAATTCTATCATCTTTGCTTTAGAAGAAAATTAACTTTTTATGAAAAAAGAAATTGTTACGATATACTTATCCATAGACAACACGCTATATATATATTGATCCTATTTACAAGGAGACCCCAACAGGTTTTCTCATCGTCTAGTTCATTTGAAATATGAAATATGCTCATCACAAAAGACACATTTTAGAAAATATTTTCGTATCATTGATGTTGTTTGTGTTTTATGTAAAATATGAAAGTTGTTGTCAAAGAATATAATGGGATATAGTGAAATATGTAGAATAAAGCTTATAAGAGAAATATAAAACAAAAATATACGATGAATAAAATGAAAAAAAAAAAAGAAAAAACAGAAAACAAAAAGCAAAATAAAGTAAAACCAAACAAAAAAAAAAAAAAAAAAAGAAAAGAGAAAAACACAATCCTGCATTTCCGTTTCAGGAAAAGGATCGAAGGAAGGAAAATGCAGTAAGCTTGAAAAGAAAGTGAAAGAAAATTGTCGACATTTCTTGCGGCAACTCATTCACCATAAAAAATAAAAAGATAAAAAACAAAAAAAAACAAAAAAAAAACATCTTTTCGTGAACATTATTAAAATTAGATTCATATGCATTCTCAACATACTGTTGCCTCTTTCTCACTCATCCTCTTTCTCTTTCTTTCTCTTTCTTTCTCTCTCTCTCTCTCTCTCTCTCTGTTTGGGTTAATTCCGTTTCCTTTAGTTATCTCCATCTATGTTTGTTAGTCCCTCATTTATATCTTTCTATATTCAAATGTTTCTTTTTTCTCTTCATACCCCTCCCACAGTTCTGCTTTTCAGCCAATCAACTGTTCACTCTTTTCTCCCTTTCTGTTTATAGATCATTTTTCTCACTTTTACTATTTATACACAAGATTCCCCTACTCACCCATATATATATATATATATTATATATATATATATATATATATAATATATATATATATATATAAAATGTAGTTTGCTATATTCATGAATGAAAATTGTTCGATATTCATGATATTGCATATATATCTCTAAATGAGGAGAGCGGAGGCACAGAGTCAACGGCACTTTGTTTGATGATAGCATAAGTAAGAAACTGATAGTCACGAAGCCCCGCTGACAATGTGCCTACGCTACACTAGAAAAAGATAAAGGCTGTAAAGTTAAAGAAAAGAAATAAATAAAATATAAAACAAAAAACCTATAAGTAATAGAATTAACTTTGAAAATAGCGATAATGTTTTGAAATGCCTTTAGTTTATTTTTTTTATTTGTCATTAACAAAGTGAAAAAAGACTGAAAAATTAAAAAAATATTCTATTTCGATGATTGTGTTCGGTTGAATGTCATTAGCATCTCAGTTTAATACAACGATAAGTTTACGTAATTTTTGCAATGTTTTAGAAAAACCTTAAAAACATCTTTACACTTGCTAACAACCCCGTATGATGGCCTAAGAAGTGTCCAAAACGTTCGGAACAATTTCGGTAAATTCATTAACCAATTTCAAACTAAAACCCCAAAACTTGTCAGGAAACTTGAATTGTAGTAAGCGAGTTCGTACTCCAGTCGCGCTATTACGTTCACTTTCGGACGAATACCCTTGGGAAAGGTATGAACCGCCTTATCCTCCAGCTATGGGTTAAATATTACTACTACTGTTCTTCTAGGAGAATGGCGTTGGCGTTAAATAACCTACAAAAGTTGATATGCCGTTAAACAAAGAAACCAAACCAAACATTGTTTATTATTTTTAATTGTGATTTTTCAAGTTTTCTTCACCACCAGGATCCCGAAATGAAAAATATCACCAAAATGTTCCAAAAGCATCTACCAAAACGGCAAATTACCTCAGCCGAAGCTGAAATCCGTGAACTTCACATAAAAATAAAATAATACAATCACCACACCAAAATATAATCTTAAACCTAAATAACCAAAATTCAACAAACTTTCAGCAAACCTCCTGGTCGAAAACGCTTGGACAGAAGTTATGGGACAATTTCTTTACCACATGGATCCCGACACAAGGAAAATAAGAAGACTTGAAAAATTAAAATTAAAAATAATAAACGAACAATGCTCCATTGTCTTTTATAAAACTTGCCTTAATAACAACTTTCTGCCTAATATACATACATATTATTACAAGAAAAAACTAATATTCGGTAACATTAGGATATTAATTTTTTTTCCATCCTGTTCAGAGCAAAGACTCTAAAATAATTTTTAACAGAATTTCATCAGATCCAATTGGAAAATGAAATAAATTACAACCAGATAGGAGGGATAGTCAAAGGAAACAAAGAGAGGGAGAAACGAAATCTACTTCCGGCTATGTATAGCCTTTATCCATGTAAGGCTTGTTCCGGTCCCTTCTCGTTTCAGATTAAGACAACTCATCTTCATCATCATGATTCATCAGCATGGATATACCTGACCCTCCCTCGCCACCCTTCCCAATCGTCCATTGCTTCCGGTAGGTCTTCAAGACTACATCCCGTATCGGCACAGAGCTGCTGTATGTAGGTTCGAGCTGGTCGTTCTACCTTTGCTCGACATGTGAAGGGGTCTACAGGAGTACATCACTTATGAGCTCGTCCCTACTTCTTTAGCAGTGTCCCACATGTCTGGTTCGTCTAATTTTGATAGTTTTCGTGAAGGGTGGTAAGTGGCCGTACAGCTGCTGCTTTGTGGGGTGCTGCCTCCAGGACTTGTTCAATATTGCTCGCAACATTATTGTGTAGTTGCCGTCATGCTTTTTCTTCATACGTTTAGTTAGCGTTCATGTTGTGCATCCATATAGCAGTATCCATACGACCGCTGCTTGGAAAAAACTGCGTTTCATTACAACTATGAAACCAATAGAATTAACACTTTAGCTATTACAGTAACACATATTCACATTTCAACCATTTTTAACAACAATAATTAATTTTAATTCTAGTCTGTCATTTTTTCTTTGAAAGGTACCTGCCGCTAATGGTAAGTGGTAGGGGTTTTGGTACCTCTGATTCCAAACCAGTTAAACTCTGCTTAGAAATTGACCGTGTGTCACATCCTGCCCGTGTGGAGGAGTTGGTCAGTATATATATATATATATATATATATACACACACATATATATATATATATATATATATATATATATGTATGTGTGTGTGTGTGTGTGTGTGTGTGTGTGTGTCTGCCTGTCTGTGTTTATTTGCCATTTCTTTTTTAATCATTTTGTATCTTCAAACGTATCTCACTCAATGTTTATTGATCAACGCATTTCGAATCTTTTCTGAGAATATCCAAAGTAATTTCTCTCTCTCTTTTTTGTCTCTGTCTGTCTGTCTGTCTCTCTCTCTCTCTATATATATATATATGCACACACACACATGTATACGTACTTTCTATCTATCTGAGCGCGTATATATCGATCTATGTATTCACCTTTCTATCTATGTCTGTTACTGTTATTTCTAGGTCTGTTCAACTTTCTCCTTCTATGTCTAACTATATATATATATATATATATATATATATATATATATGCATGCCTGTGTGTATATGCGCGTACATCAACCATTTTTCTTTTGATCATTTTCTATCTTACAATTGATCTCACATAATCACTCCCGATCGAACAATTTCTTATCTTTTCTCGCAATCTCAAGTAAAAATATCATATATATATATATATGTGTGTGTGTGTGTGACCGCGTGTGTGTGTTATTAACCCATGTTTTTTACCATTCTATCTATCTATCAGCCATTCATTCGTTTGTGGTTTAGATTTTTAAATGCGTACTAAGTTGAAAGTCTCTTGAGGGTAAAGTTTGTTTTTAAGTAAATCAATTCCCGGTGGGAAAGATTCACATTGGAGAGTAAGAACGCTCGCATCTTTCGCATAACGCGGGGACGCATGCGTAGAGATCGAAAAAGAGTATCTTTTAGCGCGCATGCGCAAGAATCCAGGAAGAGCTAAAAAGAGAGAAAAGCTTCCGAAGGACAAAGAAATCTACGTGAAGTAAGTGCAGCGCCAAGAGCGACGAACTCTATTTGCGTAAATAAGTCAAACATGCGTTTGCCACCTCTTCTTCAACACATACATGGGGAGAGAGAGAGAGGAAATAAGAAAAGACGGAGAAATTAAGAGGGAAAGAGAGAAGGAGAGAGAGAGAGTGTGTGTGTATGTGTGTGTGTATTAGTGCAAGAAAGGAAATAAGAAGGGGAGACGGAGAAATGAAGAGGGAAATGAAAAAGAGAGAGAAGAAAAGACGGGAATATGAGGAGGAAAATGTAAACGAGAGAGAGAGAGAGAGAGAGAGAGAGAAAGAGAGATAAAAAGTAAACTAGAAGGAAAGACGGAAAAATGAGGGGAGAAATGTAAGGAAGAAGAAGAAAGTGTGACAGAAGAATTACAATAGAGAGAAAATGAGAAAGTAAAAAATATTTCTGACGCGTGATTTGAATATCATCATCATCATGTCGTGCCGCCAGTATGGATATCCCTGACCCTCTCTCGCCACTTCTCTCTATTATTCATCACCTCTGGCAGGTCTTCAGGGTTACATCCTGAGTCCTCACATAGCTGCTGTATGTAAGTTCGAGCTGCTTTTGCTTGGCCATATGTGGGGTTCCATAGGAGTACATCACTTATGAGCTCGTCCTTGCTTCTCCAGCAGTGTCCTGCGTGTCTGAATCTTATTATTATGGTTTTGTTTATATAATAAAAATAACTAATTACAATTAAGTTATTATATACTTATAATCAGACTTCTATATCATAATTATAATATCTATAATTCCATAATCTTAATTATCGTAATTATAAATATAATGATATTATTAAAATTATAATAATTTTATTGTTATAATAACAAAATTAGGATTATGCCTTCATGTGATATAATAACTGTGTATATAATTACACAAGAATTTTTTGTTAAATGAATTATCAATCTTTATGCCATAGTCATTCTTTCATTTCCCTACTAGGATACAATATGGCACATGGCCTTTTTACTGTGGATGGGGGGCACGAGCAGAAGCTCAAATTCAGGGCTGGGCAAAAATACCTTGGCCCCGTTGGCATTCTCCTAAGAAAAGGCGCCTCAGGTGCCAGGCAATAAACCTAATCCTACCATAGCAGGTGGAAACCTTAGTGGATAATCCCCTGAAGCAAAGCGAGTTGAAGATCGTAGCCCCGCTACACAAATGTTCGGCTTCCCCCGCTCGCATGTCAGGTTGCCTTGACCGACGTGAACAAGTCTACACGAACCAGTCCGTGCTACGAGTTATATTGTCTCTCATTCACCCAGGCTCTGGCTCGAGTGAGCCTCGCTATTCGGGTCGCAAGCCGTATTGCTCACTGCCTGGATCGATTCCTGTGGCTTGGTCGCGTGGTCTTGTCGGTCAAGGCCGCTTGACATAGGTAACAGGCGGTTGGCATCCATGCCACGCATGCTGAGACCGGCACTCCTCGAGCCTTTGGAGATCTTTCCCAAAGACTCTAACCACAGGGGTTAGGGTTATCATCTAGCACCTGAGGCCCCCCTTTTTATAGAAATGCCGATGGAGCACGAGGCATTTTTGGAGCCGCCGAGCGTGTTTGGGCAACTGCCTTGCGCCTGGATCTACCTTAAAAAGGCCTTGTGCCGCATTCATTCAGTTGGTGGGGCGTACGACCAGTACATTGACATTTACAAGTCTCCTTCCATTCTTTTACAAGTACAGTAGTATTAACTCACCAAGATGTCGCAGTCCTGCACGTTACCTACAACACCACGGAGACTTACGCGTATTTTTTTCTTTGTCATTTAATCTATGATATATATATATATATGTGTGTGTGTGTGTGGCGTTTGTGGATCTAACAAAAGCGTTTGATACTGTGAGCAGAAGGGACTGTGCATAATCATGGAGTGCCTTGCCTGCCCTCCAATTTTCCCCACATGGTTATCCAACTGCACAAAAACCAGTGTGGCCAAATTATGTTGACCAGTAACCTCTCTAGATCCTTCTCCATCGTCAACAGCGTGAAACAGTGTTATGGTCTGGTACCGACTGTTCAACATTTTTTTAGCATGATGCTTACATAGAAGACCTTGACGATGACCTCCTCTTCGCTGACGGCGCTGTCCTCTTTGCGCACACCGAAAAAGCCCTGCAACACCTAACTTTCTGCTTTGCACAAGCTGCCCAGCTCTTCGGACTCGAGTTCAGCTTGAAGAAGACTGTTGTCCTCCACCTGTCTGCACCCCTAGAATAATACCGCCCTCTCTCATCACCATCGGTGGAAATGAGCTGAAAGTAGTTGACCATTTCACTTATCTGGGGTGTAACATCACATCAGACGCCAAGATCGACAGAGAAGTAGACAACAAACTGGCCAAGGCAAACAGCGCTTTCGGCAGATATCTGAAGAAGGGCACTAAGATCAGCGTCTATTGAGCTGTCGTACTTATCACCCTGCTCTATGGCTCTGAGTCAAGGGTAACCTACCGCCATCATGTACGTTCCCATCTGCGCTGTCTCCACACCATACTCAACATTCACTGGAGTAACTACGTCTCCAAAGTTGAGGTCCTTGATCATGCAGATATCACCAGCATAAAGGCCATCTTTCTGAAGTCACAGCTACGCAGGGTAGGGCATGTCTCCAGAATGGGTGGTATCACTTGCTCAAGATAGCCCTGTATGGTGAACTTTCTACTGGCCACCGTGACAGAGGGGCACTAAAGAAATGTTTTAAAGACTCCCTCAAGAGGACCCTCGGTACCTGTCACATTGACCAACATCAGTAGTCGAAATTTGCTGCTGACCATCAGGCCAGGCGCCGAACCGTCCGCCAGGTCGTCTCCATATTTGAGGACTCCCACAAGGACGACTTCTGGGAGAAATGTCACAGGAGGAAGAGCCAGGGAGCCTCAGCAGCTATACCAGACCAAACCTTCGACTGCAGACGCTGCTGCCGGACTTTTCTGTCCCGCATCGGCCTCGTCAGCCATCAGCATGCCTGCTGTCGACGTGGACAGCCTCCTTCATAAATTTTCGTTCGCGAAGTCTAGCCAAGAATAATATATATACATATGTGTGTGTGCGTGCGCGTGTGTGTGTGTGTGTGTGTGTAAATTCATCTTGAATTTTCTTTGTCGAACTCTTTCTTTTGGCCCAGTCGGTTGGGGCTGTAGAATACACTGACTGCATCTCAGCAGAGGGGTAAGACTCCCCCATCAAGTGTTCTCGATAGGACACTAAACTGCATCTGATGGTTCATCATCATCATGTCGCACCGCCGGCGCGGATATCCCTGACCGTCTCTCGCCATTTCTCCCTATCATTCATCGCCTCCGGCAGGTCCTCCGGGTTACATCCCGTGTCCACACACAGCTGCTGTATGTAGGTTCGTGCTGGTCGTCCCACTCTTGCACATCCATGTGTGGGGGTCCACAGGAGTACATCGCTTATGAGCTCGTCCTTGCTTCTCCAGCAATGTCCTGCGTGTCTGGTTCGTCGGACTTGTATAGTTTTTGTGATGGGGGGCAAGTGTCCGTATAGTTGGAGTCTCGTGGGGTGTTGTCGCCAGGACTTGTTTAATACTGCTCTCAACATTCTTGTATAATTTCCGTCCAGCCTCCTTTCCAGCCGCTTCGTAAGCGTCCATGTGGTGCATCCATATAGCAGTATCGACACAACCGCTGCCTGGAAGAAACTGCGTTTCATTTTATCAGTTAGGTCCGACTTCCATATGATCGAGAGCCTATCGATAGCTGTCCATGCCTTCGTCAGTCGTGTGTCGATGTCTTAGGCACCGGGAATGTGGAATACCCATTTATTGTCATCATTCCTAGGTCCACTCTGGCCCGGAGTGGTAGCACCTGATAGGATCCTATGTACAGGTAAAATAGAACTAAACAGCGTACTTACGCTAAACTGAATTGGTTGAAATAAAACTGATTATTTGTATATAAATGCTTGATATGACATAAAATGAAACCAAACAAATTCCTCTCTAATTTATTTCTTTCGTATTTTGGCTGTTTCATATAATTTCTTTATTTCAACTCCTCTGATTCTGTATCTCTCTGTTTCTTCTTTTCCTTCCTCTCTCCTCTCGAAAGAAACGTTCTTGGTGTTAAGATTAAACCGTGGTTATTAGACTTTGTGATCCGGGTTGAGATCCAGGACCGAACTATTTGCCTTTTACTTCATGCAGAAGGGAGACTAGCCCTGGTGAAGTTGCTAACTTGCTGGACTGCAAAATAAGTTGTAACTGAGTTCGAAACTTACTTGTCAATTATGATCTCTTTCGGAGAACGACCTTTAAGAAAAGGAATATCCCTTTATCCCCTTCCACAGGTATTGGTTTATCTAAACCACTACTATTCTTTACTAAGGATTGCTTTGGTATTAAATAACCCATAAAAAGTTTATATGCCATAATAACAAAGAAACCAAACTATTACGATCAGGCACTTTAGTCTTGATATGGCAAGGAAATCTCTAAATTCAAACTAGTTGTCCTACACTAAAAAATTGATTGTGTGTTGCCACTTGTCCACAGTAAAAGATTTGGGGAAGTACAAACACACAGATGAAAAGTACAAATATGTAAATCAAAAGGATTTCAGAGGATGATGTTTTTATAGTTTGAATTATTTTCCAAAGTTAAATGTTCCACTGTTTTTGCCTTCATTAGGGCATAGAAATTTTTAATTGAAACGAAAAGATGAGAAAATTTTAAATATTCTATATCTGTTGTTGACGTCGTGCTTCAAATTTATGTGATGTACTTAGCTTTCGAAAGTTTATTTTAAAAATGTTGCGTATTTCCTATATATATATATATATATATATATATATATATATATATATATATATATATATATATATGTGTGTGTGTGTGTACATGTGTGTCTGTATTCATATGTATATATATTATTTTACACCCCAGACATTTTTTCGTAAAATGTTATTTTTCTTCTAAACCAAAGATGCCAGGATTTTACTATCTGCCGTGAAATATCATTTAAACAAAACGAATACTATCAGTTATTATTTATTACCAAAACTCTGCAACATTCTACTAGCAAAACTAAAGTTGCTGTATCTCATTTGCAAACAATAATAGCGTCAAGTAACTGTTTTTTTATACTTGTAAGTTGCCCACCGTTAATCGTTTATAAGTATTTCATACTGGCCCATTGGTCAAGTGGGTAGAGTGTTTACCAATAGCGTTTGAGATCGGATTTCAATACCAAGCTGAGTCGTACTAAAGATTAAAAAATGGTACCTGCTCAACTCTCAGCATTATTAGATATATGTCAAGGGTAAAGGAGCAATCTAGGGAAAGGATTAGCACCCTCTCCTACATATTGGTGTAGTAGCCATTAAAATGTAGCGTTCAGGTCACCCTCGACTACGGTCGGCTAACTTTTCTGACTTTTACTTTTAAGTATTCGTTACACTGATTTTTTAAAAATCTTACTCATTTGATCCATAGATTGGACACTAACAAGTATTACTAGTCAGGTCAGGAAGGGGGGGCACCTCGGAAGGTTTAATGGTTTACAAGCTAGACAAGAAAACCTTCACGAGTGAGTTCGAGTGTCTACGAGTGCCCCTAATCATCTGATATTGTGCCACATCTAAGCAAAAGATTTTAGTAAATTACTTATATTCAGGTCGGAGTAGACCTGATACTGATGGCAATGAATGAAGAAGTCGACACTCTCTTGAACACCAAAAATTAAACCTCAATCCAAGATATAATTTCATTTACCCAAGAAGATATACTGTGTATTAATATGGGATCTCAGTACTGTTGATACACCCTTTATCATGGAACCTGTACACTGAATGATCTGTCTGTATAATCATTTACTGTAAATAAGCTATATTACTTGTACGTTTAATCTTGAATAAACTAAAATGAATAGTACGGTGATTGCAATTTTATGTGTATTTCATTCTCAGATTCTTTAGTCTTTACAAAAAATTTCTCTGTGATCTTTACCAGAAACCAAAAATAAGTTAGCAAATATATATAAGAAATTTCAACTTATTTTCAGATTACTTTACCGTTATATTTTTGGCTTAATACCCAATAGTTTGCTAATAGATAATACATAATAATGGTTGTATAATAATATTCCAGCGAAATAATAAAATATTCAAATCTTTGTTCAAGGGGGTGTCCTCGTGGTATAATGGTTAAAGCGATTGACTGCGGAATCGTAGTACGCAAGTTCGTACTCCAGTCGCGCTATTACGTTCACTTTCGGGCAAATACCCTTGGGAAAGGTATGAAACCCCTTATCCTCCCGGCTATTGGTTAAATAGAACCACTACTGTTCTTCTAGGAGAATGGCTTTGGCATTAAATAACCTAAAAAGAGTTGATATGCCATTAAACAAAGAAAGAAACCAAATCTTTGTTCAAGGAGAAAATCGATATTTCACAATATCAGTTTGGGCAATAAATACATACATCTATATATAAAAACTGTGTGTTTGTGTGTGCATATGTGTGTTTGTGTATTCTATTTATGCAGTGATTCGTGTATCCCAGATGTTTTCCTAGAAACCACTGATTATTCGATTTGTAATGTCTACATTTCAAAAATTTTGTTTTCTCGTCCAACAGACTTTCTTAAATTTTGTAAAATTTTAAAGAAAAATTGTTCGAAAATTTCCCCTCGAACCTTTCCCATAATCATTGTTCATTATGAAAGAAATAATCGTGTCGTTATTTTCCCATAAAGTCCAGTGACACTTTAGTCCTTATAATTGAGGTACTTCTGCGCCAAGTCTCGTGGAAGTTTGAGCTGTTTGTTGGTTTCCTACTGCGTCTGTTACGGTGAAGTTTTGAAATTTGCTAACGAGTAATGATAGTAAACGCTAAGGGAGAAAATTCGGAGAAAATTTTATTTTAAATTGAACGAAATTTAAGAAAAAGAGAAAATATTCAAAAAAGTATATATTCAAAATAGTATCAAAAGTAGATCTATCACTGGTGTATATATATATATATATATATATATATATATATATGAAAAAGATGATAAGCAGGG